>CANUEX010074464.1:0-15271 GCA_948099535.1 Jatropha multifida | reverse complement strand
ATGTTGATCTTTAAGTATTTTTAAGCTCTGATTATTTGTGATTAAGAAAGTACGATTTTGGCTTATTATGTGGTGGTGGGTGGCGCTTTCATAAGCCACGGTGGCGCTTTCATAGGCCACGATTATGTGGTGGTGGGTGGTGCTATCATAGGCCACGGTGGCGCTTCCATAGGCCACGATTATGTGGTGGGGGTGATGCTTTCATAGGCCACGGTGCTGCTTTCACAGGCCACGATCGAATCTATTTACATTCATTCTGTATTGGAACGAGCCTTAATTAAGAATGAGATTTTTATTTCGTTGTAAAGAAATGGAGATATATTGGTATTCATGATATTTTCTCATTTATATTGAGTTTGGTGTACATTTTTAAGATGTGAATTTCTTTATGATTTTTGAAATATTGGATTTTATTAGCACGTTTTTCAGTGCTTAATATATATTCTGATTTTAGTATTTTCAAAGATATTTTTGATTTATTACTTGGAATTTCTTGGTTATTTTAATTTATAATTAGTTAGCACCACTGAGTCTTCCACTCAGCGCGTTGATTTTTATCACGCGCAGGTGTTATGCTGTGGGGGGGCTACTCAAAGACCGAAGGAACAGCATCAGAGTAGAAGTATAGCTTTTGGGGAGGACATGTATATTAATGTGAATTATGGCATGTATAGACTTATTGTAAACAATATTGGGGTTGAATATATTGGAATTATAATTAATGGAGTTGGTGGTTGTTTAAGTATTTTTATCTTATTATGTATGGTGTATGAATTTTAATATATATATTTTTGGAATGAATGGTGAATTATTATGTTAGAACTTAAGTGAATTAATATAACCTCTAGATGTGCTGCGTGATCTTTTGCAATAATTTGGAGTTGAGATTTGGAGGTTAATATTGGAAGTGTGTATATTTTCTTTGTGTGGCAAGATAATTTTTAGGGGAAACTCTTGCAAAATTTTCATAAGAATTTCCTTAAACTTCATTTTAAAATTTTTAATTTCTTGCCTCTTTATGAAAATCTAACCACTTCTAAATGTGATCTAGAGTTAGTAAGGGATATCAAACGGTGCTCCGGCACCAAATGTGGCATCCGCTGTCTAGTCCTTCGGGATTGAGCAAAGGGTGTTACAGATAATCCATATAATCGTTATAGATTACATTAAATACATTGTGGGGATAAAGGTACACGGGATAGTGATATATTATGCTATACATGGGGGTATGATACACATGTGGTTAGTATTTTCCTTAATCATGTGGTACGTTAGTATAGGAGCGAGACATATATGGTGATATCAAATTCATTCCAACCATATATATGACCATTGGTATGATACAGGGTGACAGAATTAGCAAGGTATATATATAGCATAGTTCTTACCTCAATCAAAATTAGTATGTTGCTCATGGACATAATATTACTAGTTTCCCACCATATATGTATTTATTCACCCCAAGTACATACAAACCCCCACATGGATGTAATGTATTGTGGCTACACTGCAGTTAACGACTTGCCATACCATTCTGTGGCCAAGACTAATTACAATGACATCTAATATAGGATCAATGACCCCAGCTTAACTCTACCCTACACCTGTCCAATATTATATGGTATTAATCATACTCAATCACCATAGAAGTCTATAAACATAGGATATGATGTAGTATATGGTAGATTACCTATCCATAATAGTCAAATTGGCTATTAGCATGATAAATGATATATGCCACTTATGCATGATGTCAAATTAGTGAGTGGATAAGGATAATCCATATAATCATCATAGATTATGTTAAATACATTGTTGGGAGAAAGGTACACGGGATAGTGATATATTATGCTATACATGGGGGTATGATACATGTGTATTTAGTGTTTTCCTCAATCATGTGGTACGTTAGTACAGGAGTGAGACATATATGGTGATATCAAATTCATTCCAACAATATATATGCCATTTGTATGACACAGGGTGATAGAATAAGCAAGGTATATATAGCATAGTTCTTACCCAATTCAAAATTAGTATGTTGTGCATGGACATTATATTACTAGTTTCCCACCATATATGTATTTATTCACCCCAAGTCCATATAATCCCCCACGTGGATATAATATATCATTGCTACACTGCAGTTAACAACTTTCCATACCATTCTATGGTCAAGGCTATTACAATGACATGACATCTAATATAGGATCACTGATCCCAGCTAAACTTTACCCCAGTCCTATCTGATATTATATGGTATTGATCATACTCCATCACCATAAAACTCTATAAACATAGAATATGGTAGATTACCTATGCATAATAGTCTAATTGGCTATTAGTATGATAAATGACATATGTCACTTATGTATGATGTCAAATTAGTGAGTAGATAAGGATAATCTATATAATCATTATAGATTACATTAAATACATTATGGGGACAAAGGTACACAGGATAGTGATATGTTATGCTATACATGGGGCTACAATATACGTGTGGTTAGTGTTTTCATCAATCATGCGGCACGTTAGTACCAAAGTGAGACATATATGGTGATATCAAATTCATTCTAACCATATATATGCCTATTGGTATGACATAGGGTTACAAAATCAGTAAGGTATATATAGCATAGTTCTTAACCCAATCAAAATTAGTATGTTGCTCATGGGCATTATATTACTTGTTGCCCACCATATATGTATTGATTCACCCCAAGTCCATACAACCCCCCACGTGGATATAATGTATCATGCCTACACTGCAATTAACAACTTGCCATACCATTCTATGGCCAAGGCAATTACAATGATATCTAATATAAGATCATTGATCCCAGCTTAACTCTACCCCAGTCCTGTCCGATATTATATGGTATTGATCATACTCCATCACCATAGAAGTCTATAAATATAGGATATGATGTAGTATATCTTAGATTCCCTATGCATAATATTCTAATTGGCTATTAGTATGATAAATGACATATGCCACTTATGTATGATTTCAAATTCATGAGTGGATAAGGATAATCCATATAATCGTTATAGATTACATTAAATACATTGTGGGGACAAAGGTACAAGGGATAGTGATATATTATGCTATACATGGGGGTATGATACACGTGTGGTTAGTGTTTTCCTCAATCATGCGGTACGTTAGTACAGGAGTGAGACATATATGGTGATATCAAATTCACTCCAACCATATATATATATGCCCATTGGTATGACACAGGGTGACAGAATCAGCAAGGTATATATAGCATAGTTCTTACCCCTATCAAAATTAGTATGTCGCTCATGGACATTATATTAGTAATTTCCCACCATATATGTATTTATTCACCCCCATGTACATATAACCCCCCACGTGGATGTAATGTATCATGGGTACACTGCAGTTAAAAACTAGCCTTACCATTTTGTGGCCAAGACTATTACCACGACATCTAATATAGGATCACTTGTCCCAGCCTAACTATACCCCACTCCTGTTCGATATTATATGTTATTAATCATACTGAATCACTATAGAAGTCCATAAACATAGGATATGTCATAGTATATGGTAGATTACATATCCATAATAGTCTAATTGGCTATTAGTATGATAAATGACATATGCCACTTATGTATGATGTCAAATTAGTGAGTGGATAAGGATAATCCATATAATCGTTATAGATTAGATTGAATTCACTATGGGGACAAAGATACACGGGATAGTGATATGTTATGCTATACATGGGGGTATGATATACGTGTGGTTTGTGTTTTCCTCAATCATGTGGTACATTAGTACAGGATTGAGACATATATGGTGATATCAAATTCATTCCAACTATATATATGCCTCTTGGTATGACACAGGATGACAGAATCAACAAGGTATGTACAACATAGTTTTGACCCCAATCAAAATTAGTATGTTGCCCATGGACATTATATTACTAGTTTCCCACCATATATGTATTTATTCACCTCATGTACGTATAACCCCCATGTGGATATAATGTATCATGGCTACACTGCAGTTAACAACTTGCCAAACCATTCTATGGCCAAGGCTATTACAACGACATCTAATATTGGATCACTGATCCCAGCCTAACTCAGCCCCACTCCTGTCCGATATTATATGGTATTAATTATAGTCAATCACCATAGAAGTCTATAAACATAGGATATGTCGTAGTATGTGGTAGATTACCTATCCATAATAGTCCAATTGGCTATTAGTATGATAAATGACATATGCCACTTACGTATGATGTCAAATTAGTGAGTGGATAAAGATAATCCATATACTCGTTATAGATTACATTAAATACATTGTGGGGACAAAGGGACACGGGATAGTGATATATTATGCTATACATGGGGGTATGATACATGTGTGGTTAGTGTTTTCCTCAATCATGTTGTATGTTAGTATAGGAGTGAGACATATATGGTGATATTGAATTCATTCCAACCATATATATATATGCCCATTAGTATGACACAGGGTGACAGAATCAGCAAGGTCTATATAGCATAGTTCTTACCCCTATCAAAATTAGTATGTCGCTCATGGACATTATATTACTGGTTTCCCACCATATATGTATTCATTCACCCCAAGTCCATATAACCCCCCACGTGGATATAATGTATCATGGCTACACTATTGTTAACAACTTGCCATACCATTCTATGGCCAAGGCTATTACAATGACATCTAATATAGGATCACTGATCCCAACTTAACTCTACCCCACTCTTGTTCGATATTATATGATGTTAATCATACTCAATCACCATAGAAATCTATAAACATAGGACATGATGTCGTATATGATAGATTACCTATGCATAATAGTCTAGTTGGCTATTAGTATGATAAATGACATATCACTACAAGAAAAATGCGATTTAGAAACGGATCAGTGATCCTTTTAGCAACAGAGATTAGAAACGGATTATGTCCATGACAAAAGAGATTAGAAACGGATTATGTCCATGACAAAAGTTGGCGTTTCTAATCCTTTTAGCAACAGATTTCTAATCCGTTTCTAATATTCCATCAATTCGTTTCTAATTTCACACCCCTTGGGAACGAATTTCATTCCTAATTCCGTTTCCAATTTGTTTCCAAAACCGTTTCTGAATCCGTTTCCATTCCGTTTCTCAATGCATTTCCAAATCTGTTTCTATTCTGTTTCTAAATCCGTTTCCATTTCGTTGCTCATCCATTTCTAATTACGTTTCGACTTTAATTATCCATTTCTAATCTGTGACAAAAAATAAATGCAATACTGGACCGTTGCTGAGTCCGTTTCTAAATCCGTTGCTAAATTACGTCCTTTGCTAAATTCGTTTCAAATTTTTTGTTACTAACTAACAACCTCCCTTATTCCGTTTCTAAATCCGTTTCTATTTTTTCTGTTGGAAAAAATCCATTATTTTCAATATTGTAATCCTGCCCTGTTTGTAATATTTCAATTTATACATTTCTAATAAAATTAACTTCAAATCAAATAGAAAAGATTAACATAAAATTAAAATATTTCTCTCAAATGTCAATAACTCAAATATCAAATAACTGAAATATCAACAACTCAAATATCAACATTCAAAGTCTCATAGCTAGTAATAAACTTATGTTCTCTAAACCAAATGAAATAAAGTTTATCTAGACAGTACCATCACTCTGAGCATCAGTGTGAGTATCTGAGGAAAACTATGATGCAGGATTCTGTGAAGTAGGAGCTGCCGGAACTGTTGGAGTGCGAACAAGCTCTGCAACTTGCTGTTGTAATTGTTGCTACAACTTTTCCTGCATCAACTATTGTTGCTGTTGCAACTCTTGTTGATATCTCATCTCCAACTCTCTCATTTGTTGCTCTAATATCTCCTGAATTCGAGCATCAATATTTTCACCACCTTGTTCCTGAAGGCAAGATGTGGCAGAAGAGCTATAGGTGCTAGAGTTATCAAAGAAAAGTGATGCTCGTGAACCAAGACCGTACACTCGCTGCTTCTTGACACCGCCAACTTCTTGCAGGTATATCTGAGTAGCATCGAATGAGCGTGGTTGACTAGATCCCTCCTCAGCTTGAGATTCAATTTGAACTTTAGATACCATAACCTCCTAAAATGATTATTAAAAACATATAATGATAAGTACATACACTTAAATTGGTGAAATATAAGAAGAATAATAATTATTTTGAATGATTATCAACTTACAAATGTATTCTTCGACCTTTGGTCCACAAATTGCTAATCTTTCTTTCTAGTGTGTGTCACCTTCAAAACCTCATGTGGAAGTGGTGGTCGTTGTAATTCAGCTTCCTAAATATTAACCATAGTTAGTACATTTCCTTGAAAAAAATAAATAACTGGGCATTAACTTTAATTTGTATTAAGAAAAAAAAAAGCTCTACTAAACGTTTTGCGTGTGCTATGTGAGGGATAGAGCCTCCCATATGTCATGAAGGACCAGCTCCTAGGCCACTAGTCTCACTCAGTCGACTCTTGGAACACTTTTCAGATTTCGCTTTAAATTCCTCAGTCTCCCAATATGGCTTCCAACTATTCCAAATATCATTAGGGATATATTTGGGCTTATTCTTTCGCCATTTACCAAATGCCCCTATAGCGTTCTGCAGCCTTCTTACTCCAAATTTTTTTCATAGAGACCTCAATCTCCTCATCCCACATATAATGTTTCTAAATCGATAAAGAACCACAAAAAAATATAAATTCATAAAATAAACATTGTATTATACTTTTAATGTATAAGTGCTATAATACCTTGAAGAAAATATACTCAAGGAGAGGAAAAGAATAGAGTATAACACCTTAAACTCTTCCCAGTAAATGTCCTTTGTTTCTTGAGGCACGTACTTCTAATCTTAACCCACAAGATCCAATTTCTTTATGAAAGATTCAGTAATTTTCTTGGCAAAACTATATGGCTCCAAACTGAAACAAGTAAAAAGCAATCCATAGTTTTATGTAAGTAAAAAACTTTCAATTTGTAGAACCAAATTATGTATTCATAATAGAGTGTTTGAAAAGAATATACTTACTTGTTTCCTACAAGTCGAAGGACCACTCGATTGCCTCTAGTTGTAATGGATGCAGTTGAGGATCCAATACCTTCTGTTGGAGTAGCTGGGGTAGATGATGATAACGGTACACTTGTGACTGGTGTAGAAGCAGGTGATGGGAGTAATTGTGGTAGTGGTGCTTATGGTTGTGAATCAGAAACTCTTTGTGCTGCTTGCTGTGGTTGTGAATCAGAAGTCGATTGATTTTGAGCTCTCCGTGAACATCCACTTCCACCTCCCCTAGGTGCCATTGCAATATACCTACATTGCATTATTAGTAATGATCCAATTATTAGCATAAATTTTGTTGAAATTAAAGAATTAGCATAACATAATTGAGAAAAAGTGAAAAAAAAAGAGTAATAAGAAGCGGGAACTCACCTAGTTCCAAGTTTTCCTTTTTGCTCTTTTTGCTGCCATAGTTATGAGATGTTATGGAAAAAGAGAAAAGCAACTATAATATAGTAGAAATCTTAAATTATGCATACAAATAACAAACATTAATTATTACTATTTTAACAAACATGAATTATAAACTGCATATTAAATTATATTATATTTGTACAAAAGTCAAACAATTTCATCATTCATTTAAATCCTATTACATATTTTCATGGAAGCAAATTTCTACATATTTAAATTATTCATCCTCATTCATCAGCACTATCATCACTTTGCTCATCATCATTTGATTATGAATCAAGTTCTACATCATCATTGGATTCCTCATCATTTGATTCAGCAATCTTGGAGGCTAAATCGATGAAATCACAATTTGGATCACTAAGCACAATAGTCTCATCGTCGCCCATAACATCAAATGGAATAACTTCAATATCATCTTCCTGCAATGGCTCAACATCTTCTAGTTGTGCGGTTGTAGATGATGTAGGCATTGCCACAACACCTCTAGCTTTTATCTTACAAACAACCCACCAATCACTCTTATCACGTCTTAAGTTAGGATACGCAACATAATATACTTGATCTACCTGCATTGCCAAAATAAAAGGCTCATATCTATTAAATCTCCTTCGATGGTTAATCTCAATAAGCTTATTTGTTTGTGAATCTTCATCCCTACATCTGGGGTCGGATCAAACCATTCGCACTTAAACAAAATTATTTTTTTATTGGCAATCCTGGATACTCTAACTCAAGGATCTCTATTAGTAATCCATAGAAGTCGCTCTCATCCATACTATAGTTCCCTTTATGCACACTCTGCTATTACTAGTTGATTTAGTAGAACTGCGACTTTCTACTTGAAACTTGTAGCCATTGACATTATATCTAGAATATGAGTTCACAAGTCTTAATGGACCTTGTGATAAGGCCTTGATGAATTGATTCTCGATGTAATTGCCTGCCTATTAAAATTTCATGATTAGGAATTTGACAAAATGAAGAAAATGTATAAAATAGTGTCATTGCGAAGTACTTACTTATATTTTAAACCACAATGGAAATTCTTGTTCGAGTTTGGAATCCAACTGTTGATCAATTATGTTGGGATCATTTTGACGCAGTGAATTGGTGAAAATCCTTTAAGATAAACAAATTGTCATGGCATGTAGTAAACAATTTGTGCATTTGTGAAATTGAACTTTTAGATATTTTCACTTACTCAACATATGGATGCACTTAGTTGCAATTAAATAAGATGTACAATTGAGCTGCATTGTATTCTTCTTCAATCATAAATCGATGACTACATTTGCCAAAACTCCTGCCCGGATGAGTGAATATTGAAAGATTGCCTTCAAGTTCTTCGTCATCTACCCCACCATAATCATTTCGTGGGATTTTTGTATGCCTTGTGTTTACATGAGGCTCGAAATAATGTGAGCAAAATGATGTCGCCTCTTCCACTAAATAGGCATTACATGTTGATCCTTCAACACGTGCCTTGCTCTTGACATTGGTTTTCAAAGTTCGAAGGTACCTAAAATGCGTATATAGGAACAACAAGGGTGTGAGATACACTTGTCTTTAGTAGAATTAGATTCAAATAATATAATATTCATTGCTTTTGCTACCTCTCAAATGGATACATCCATCTATACTATACAAGTCCAGCTAGACTTGCTTCATAAGCTAAGTGCATTGGAAGATGTTCCATTGAATCATAGAAGCTTGGTGGGAAAATACGCTCCAACTTACAAAGTATTACAAGAATCTCTTGATGGAGTCTGTTTATATCTTCTTTATTAATTACAGTGCAAGTGAGATCCCTGAAGAAAAGACTTATCTTAGTAAGTGCTTGCCACACATTTGAGGGCAACAGTTCACGAAATGCAATAGGCATCAATCTTTGCATGAAGACGTGACAATCATGACTTTTCATATCGAACATTTTATATTTCCTCATATCTACACACCTTCCCATATTATATGCATATCCATCTAGAAATCTTAATTTCTTCACCCATTCACACAACACTTTTTTACTCGGTTTGTCAAGAGTGTAGCATGCTTTTGGATGCTTCCCATTAATAGCATGTACGGATAAAACTCCTTCAAGTCTTCTCTTGATTTGGAATTGTCCTTTTTTTTTTCCTTCAACATTCATAATTGTGTTGAATATATTTTCAAAAAAAATTTTCTCAATGTGCATGACATCTAGATTATGTCGAATAAGGTTTGTACTCTAATAAGGTAAATCCCAAAAAATGCTCCTTTTCTTCCAACCACTAAATTTACTAATCTGACCATTAACTTGATCAGCATCAAGTTCTGTAACCTTCTTCAAGCCTAATGCCTCTATTTCATTCAAGATATCAACACCAGATCGGATAGACGGAGGATGTGTTGTAACCACTTTGTTCTTTTGAAATGAATTTTTGTTTCTTCTAAATGGATGATCTAAAGGTAAGAACTTACGATGATTATCAAACCAAGACTGCTTACCACCTTTCGTGAGGGTGAAAGCCTCTGAATTCTCCATACAATATGGACATGCTAATCGACCTACAGTGCTCCATCTAGACAACATTGAGAATGCAGGAAAGTCACTAATTGTCCACATTAAGGCAGCTTTCATCACAAAATTCTGCTTCTGAGAAATATCATATGTGATCACACCAACTTCCCACAAATATTGAAGTTCTACAATATGAGGTTGCAAGAACACGTCTATCTTTTCTTTTGGATTTTTAGGACTAGGAACAATTATATATAAGAACATGTAAGGCTCTTTCATGCACATCCAGGGTGGAAAATTATATGGCATAAGTATAATTGGCCATGATGAATATTGTTGTCCTGATTGTCCGAATAGCTGAAAACCGTCGGTGCATAAGCCCAGTCTTACATTTCAGCTTTTAGATGCAAAAGAATGATGCATTTCATCAAAATGTTTTTGTGCCGGTGAGTCTGAATAATGAAGCATCACACCTTCCTCAGTTGCATGCTCAGCGTGCCATCTCATATGATCTGCAATGGCTTTAGATGCATACAATCGTTGTAGCATATGAGTGATGGGGAAGTAATACATTTGTTTATAAGGAACAAGAGATTTTTGATTAGCAGTAGGACGTCTGGTTGGCTTATAACGCGGATGATTACAGAACTTACAACAAGTCAGCACACTATCTTCGCCCCAATAAATCATGCATTCATTGTTACAACTATGAATCTTTTGAACATGCACGTTTAGACCTTGAACTAGCTTTTTAGTTTGGTAGAAATTTTGTGTCATAACATTATCACCCGGCATCAATTCTTTCATTAATTGACACATGTCATCAAAACATCTCTCGGAGAGGTGATGTTCTGACTTTATGTGCAACAAATGTGCAACAGCTGACAACTTAGAATGACTTTCACAACCGTGCCAAATTGCTTCATTTGCAGAACTCAACATATTATAAAATTCTTGAGCATCATGGTTCGGAGCTTCTTCCATATCATTCGGGTTAAATGAGGGACCAACAGCATCATGGACCATTTTATGATATTCAATAGGAGGCTCATAAAATGCTCCAGCATGTTCTGATGAGTCATTCATAATATGATCCCTCAATTCATGCTGATCCATATTTGTCATTCCTTCGGCTTCCCCATGCATGGTCCAAACATAATAGTTTGGTATGACACCATGTTTGAATAGATGTTTCTCAACTGTAAACATGTCTTCAAAGTTCCAATTTTTATACTTCTTCTGATTACACGGACACCTTATATTATCACCGTCCCCACCTTCCACATGATTCCAAGCGAAATTAAGAAATTTTAGGACACCCATCTTAAATTCTCTATTTGGTAGGCCATCTGTTAACCTTTTATACATTGACTCACAATTCGAATTCATTTGTCCTATATTGCATTAAAATTACACATTAAAAAAATTATGAAATTTTTTAATTTTAATAAAGGAAATAATTAATAATTATTAAAGGAAATACCTTAATTTGCAAATTGAACTAAAAGTTGTATTCTTGTACAAACTGTGGGTTTTGGATGAGGATAAAATATTATCTTTTCATCTATTAGACCCTTGGCTTTTTTTAATCATTTGAACCCATTATGAATTATTTATATCCACGTGCATATATTTACACTCTAAATAGTAAATACATAAATATTTAATACAACTTAAAAAAATCTAAAAAAGTATTCCATATATCCAAAAAATATTGCATAAATATTTAATACCTTATTAAGCTATCAAAACAACTATAAAAAGCCCACTTAAGGGCAAAGAAGGCCAATGATTGTTCAGATACATGCACAAAATTAAGCGCCAAGTAATGCAAATGAAGTTTAATTTCGGATGATGTATTAAATTGTTCTTTTGTTGTTTTTTTTTTCGAAAATATGAAATTGTTCTATAGAAGGATTGCTTTCGTTCCCCCTGTTTGGTTTTACTCCTCCATATCCACTTTAATTAACCTCTCATTTATCTCAGTTATGACTTTTGTATAGTAATTAAAAAAGTAATTAAATCGTCAAAATTATACAAAAAAATCCTTAATTTGATGAGATTAATTATTATATTATTATTTATCTCATCTAATTACTCCAATTTCAATAAATGTTTTTTCTCTATAAATGTATATTGCTGAATATATATATCTCTATCACTTGGCTTTCCTTGATGTAAGATAGAAACCCACTAAATAAATCACTTATTAACCTCCCTTTCAAGCTTAAGCTCATTACAAATTCTTAACTATTAAGCTCTAGACTAGCCAAAAGAAAAGAAGATTCTTTACCTTTCACCAATGAAAAAAACAGTTGCTCATCTCTGTTATACAATCCACACAAGTAACTAAACCACAACAAACTCAAACTACTCCACCATTACATTTCATTATTCCACTAAAAACTCTGCCAAGTTTCCTTCTTTCTTTTTGTTTCCCAAAACAATAAAAAAATAAAGTTTGTAGAGAAAGACCCAAATCTGCAGCTTACTTTTCCTTCATTTTGGAATCATTTGGTTATTTTGATTCCTAATTGTGGGTTTTGGATATACTGAGCCTTTTAGTTTTGTAATTTTCATATAGAAATAGGCTTCTATGTTTTGCTTAGTTAATTCAGATAAGGAGATGAGCTGAGTATCGTAAACTCAGGTTTAAAATTAAAACCCATGTGTAAGATTAGAAACTTTTAATTATATGTTCAGATTTGTTCTGTTTTGTACGCAGTACATCTGTGAATTTAATAAGTTGATCAGTAGATTATCCAAAACAAATCTCAAATCACAAAAATATAAATTCAATATTTTCGAAAATAAAAAGTGGAAAGCTAAAAAACACAACTACAAACTCATTCTCATTAATTCAATCTACAAACACAAATACAAACACAACTACAAATAGAACTACAAACACAACTATAAATTCAATCTCAAATCACATTCTCATTCTCATTAATTCAATCTTCAAAAACAACTACAAACAGAACTACAAACACAATTATAAATCACATTCTCATTCTCATTATCCTATTTCTCGAAGTGAAAAGGAAATGGGCAGAGAACTTATGAGAAGAGATTGGAGCAGGAAGCGGTCAAAAGGAGCAGCTGCACTCTCAGAAATCCAAAATGTATAACATAACACAACTACAAACTCAACGACTGGTATAACGAGAGTAATTTCCTGGTTGGAACAAGAACATAGAAATCACTCACATGCGACAGAAATCAGCACAACTATATTTCAAGAAATCGAAACTATTGCACAGTTTCTTCAACCAACGAAAACACACAAAACCCTAAATGAAAACAAAAAAAAGAAAAAGAAACTGACTTACCGTTACCGTCGGCTTTAGGAGGAGACGCGAGAGACGACGGGAGGTGCTACACGCAGAGACGAAGAGAGACACACTAGACGCGAGAGAGAGAGACTGAGAGTGAGAGAGAGAGAGAGAGACAGTAGACGCGAGAGAGACTGAGAGTAATAGTGAGAGAGGAAGACAAAGTGTAAGAAATGGGAGAACTTTGCTGCGTTTAGCTAAAGAAGGAGAACGCAGCAAAGTGTATCTTAATTAGGGGTTTAACACTAAGATAAGAGAAGGAATGAAACGGCGTCGTTTGATTCTTTTTTTTTTCAATTGTTTTATTAATTAGAAACGAATTACATATCCATTTCTAATAATTCTAGAACCCAAACGACATCATTTTGGTCTATCTGTTTTTTTTTAAATTATTTTATTAATTAGAAACGGATTATCTAATAACTCTAGTCACCTAACGACGTCGTTTCGGTCTATTTTTTTTAAATTCTATTATTAGTTAGAAATGGACAACATATCCATTTCTAACAATTGCAGACACCAAACGGCGCCATTTCACTACACTTGTTTTAATTGTTTAATCATTTAGAAATGGATCTATAATCTGTTTCTAACTTCCATTTCTACGTCCGTCTCTCCAGTTTCCCGCCAATTTTAGCAATGAACTTTTTCGTTTCCATTCCGTTCCTAAAAATGGTAAAAGATACAAGATTATTTTCCGTTTCTAATCCGTTTCAGTTCCGTTACTAAATAGAAATGGACAAGTCCATTTCTAAAAATCCATTGCTAAATCACATTTTTCTTGTAGTGTATGCCACTTATGTATACTGTCAAATTAGTGAGTAGATAAAGATAATCCATATAATCATTATAGATTACATTAAATACATTATGGGGACAAAGGTACATGGGATAGTGATATGTTAAGCTATACATGAGGCTATAATATACGTGTGGTTAGTGTTTTCCTTAATCATGTGGTACGTTAGTACAGGAGTGAGACATATATGGTGATATCAAATTCATTCCAACCATATATATGCCCATTGGTATGACACAGGGAGACAGAATCAACAAGGTATATATAGCATAGTTCTTACCCCAATCAAAATTAGTATGTTGCCCATGGACATCATATTACTAGTTTCCCACCATATATGTATTCTTTCACCCCAAGTCCATATAACCCCCCACGTGGATATAGTGTATCATGGCTACACTGCAGTTAACAACTTGCCATACCATTCTATGGCCAACTTACTGGTAGATTACTACTCATAATGATGGATAGGTATATAATCCATATATGATTATATAAATGGATGGCTAATGGGATTATCCATATGGATAGTGATATAAATTAGTGATAGACATTAATCACGTGGATGATAATTTATAAACATAGGTAATCTAACCCTAACGATTACGTGGATTATCCTTATCCGCTCACTAATTTGACATCATACATAAGTGGCATATGTCATTTATCATACTAATTGCCAATTAGACTATTATGGATAGGTAATCTACCATATACTACATCATATCCTATGTTTATAGACTTCTATGGTGATGGAGTATGATTAATACCATATAATATCGGACTGGAGTGGGGCAGAGTTAAGCTGGGAACATACTAATTTGACATCATACATAAATGGAATATGTTATTTATCATACTAATCGCCAATTAGACTATTATGGATAGGTAATCTACCATATACTACATCATATCCTATGTTTATAGACTTCTATGGTGATTGAGTATGATTAATACCATAAAATATCGGACATGAGTAGGGTAGAGCCAAGTTGGGATCAGTGATCCTATATTAGATGTCATTCTAATAGCCTTGGCCATAGATTGGTATGGCAAGTTGTTAACTAGTGGCATATGTCATTTATCATACTAATAGCCAATTAGA
>CANUEX010074457.1:0-23434 GCA_948099535.1 Jatropha multifida | reverse complement strand
CATTAAGTTTTATGGCTTGTTCAAGAATTCATAACCTAAGGCCATTAAATTATGAAAACCCCCCATGAGTCAAACCATATAGCTTCCGCATCAAGTTATTATTCCCATGTAATTTATTACCCTTTTCTTATCAAAAACCCTGCTTTCGATAGCGATTATGAAATAAATCAATCCAGGAAAGAAACTCTGCCTGGAAGCATTAATTTCAATAATAAATTATGACTTGAACAAAGAAAAACAAATCTAATATTATAAATTGGGGTAGAAGTTATGCTACATCAATTCCCTAGTATGGGAGTTTAAATCGACATAGTAATTAAATAAAACTCAATAAAATTTGAAAATAATTCCATAAATAATAAGAATTAGTGGAAATAAAAACAAGATCAAGAGTTTAGAGATAAAAACTAGTCAAACAATTGCGTAGATGGCTCCTTTGATTCTTTACACAACTTGATTGCTTGAATTCTTACAAAGAGAGAAAAACTAAGAAAAGAATTGAATCCAAATTGAGATCTAGGATTCAATGAAAATCAATGAATGAATGATTCCCTATTGCTATTGTGATCTCTCTTTATATAGACTTCATAGGGTGTCTTTGAATCCGAGTAGGAAACTGATTTGAGTTGGATTCCTTTTCTGTTTAAGAGTCTTCTTTCATTAGGTTGGGCTTGAGCAATGATTGAGATGAGTCCTTTTAGTATTTCCATGTAGCCCATGCAAAGGCCATGCCCATGTCTCAGATTTACATAGGCTGAATAATCAAAATTCGGCCCGATTGAGTTTCCAGTAGGTGCCACGGCCGTGGCATTGCATGACATGCCCGTGTACTCCCCTGACTTGGCCATGTTGAGCTTTTAAACTTCCAATTTCAGTCCCATCCTTCTTCGATGCGATTTTTGGTTATTTTCCAACTAAAAACCCTTCAAATCAAGCTTATCAAGAATCACGGGAACTTACTTAAAAATAAATAATTAAAGTGAAAAACTAATTAAAGTAATTAAAAATGCTAAAATTCCTAGTAAAAACTAAGCTAAAAATACTATAAAAATATGTAGTTCTTGATTAGTTTCGTCCTTCCAAAAGATTTCCCCAAACTTGAATTTTTGATTGTTTTTCTTTTTCTTGGGGTGCTTTTCTTTTTCTTTTCTTCTAATTTCTCCACTTGCTAGTGTTTGCATAAAAATATCTCCCTTTTTATTTTCCTACTATGTTTCAATAAAATCAAATCTTCAATTATACATGATCGCACTTGGGGTAAAAGTTAAAAATAGGTTTAATGGCTAGGTTTTAATATGGGTAACAAGAAAAAATAATGGTAAAAGGCTTCAAATTGGTTGCAATAACTTATTGTGGTCTAGTCTATATTATGTAGTTTAATAAAGAATGCCTAAATCATCTCTATCTAATGTCAACACTTTAAAAATTTTGTCTCAAAAGAATTTCCCATTTTGTTCTAGGAATGCCAAGGTTAATTAAATTTATGATCAAAACATATATATATCTATCATAATAATTTCAAAAATAGGTGTTTACATCTTAAAAATAAATATTTATATCAAGGAATATTATTAAGTTAAAAAGTTCAAACTTAAACTAAAACATGATATAATAAAAACAACTAAATTTATAATCAAGTTATTAAATTATGATAATTTTAAAGTTTGCTTATAATCATTCCAACCACATTAAACTAATAAAAGAGCAAAAATTTTAACTAAAATTTCCCTTCCCCAACTTAATCTAGCACATTGTCCTCAATGTGAAAATCGAATGGTTCCCCAAACTTAAATTCATGCCTCAACACATAATGGAAGAATTATGAAAGAAAGATGGTGTAAAAACCTGTTACCATCATTGTATTGAGGAAAAAGATGAATTATGAACTAGAATGCAATGGCTAAAAGTTGAAAAACAGAGAAACTAAATAAAAGACAGTTAGTTTAGGAAATAAATAATTCATAAGAACTGAAATAAAAATAAAACATAACTAAAAACAAAATTCAAAAGAACATATAAACAATGAATAAAATCTCAATTGAAACGGGGTCTCAATCTGTAGGAGGAGGAGGTGGAGGAGGCTATAGCATCTGGATTATCATTTGGAGTTGGCTAGTCAATCTCGTATATTATTGTTGCATGGTGTCAAGATGGGAATCGATGCTTTCATAAGAGACGTCCAAACTAGTGAAACGATATGACATCGTTGTCTCCATCACTTCATTTGACTATCAAACAAGTCCATGCAAGAGAGAATGCAGACTAGTATCTCATCGGTCTTAGCCTGTGCTACTGCATGGAAAGGACCTACACCGAAAAAAGAAGAAAATGTAGGAGGTAAACCCCCTATGTTAGCTTCTCCACCTTCGTCTTCATCGCTAGCCTCCCCTTCCTTCGGAACTCCCTCTCCAACTTCAGGTTGTTCATCCATCCCTGCCAAACAATATGTATCTCCATGCCTAACTACCATTCTCATTCTCAACATTGTATCATGGCACTGCATAGGGAGACCTATCAGGGTTAAAGGCCCTAAGGTATATCCTAATTCTCGTGACCAAACTCCCCATAACTATACTACCTATATTTCCTCTTGCAACTTTTCTCCACCTTACACCCAACCAATATCCTATGTTCAATCTAACGCTATTGTCAATAGCCCATAGAAAATATAACTCATTCACCCCAACTACACCATCACTTTCCTTCCTACCAAATATTGTATGGGCTAAAAACCTATGAATGTAACGGTAGGTTGGGTTTCTAAGATTTGAAGCTTTGGCACCTTTAGAGTTGTACCCACATAAACCCATAAGTTGTTCCCATGCATCATTTTCACCAAAATTTGAGGGTACAGAATGACTAGCATCTTTAGTAGGAAAGCCAAAAATATGACTAAGTTCATCAATGGCTAGTTCATGTCTCCTACCACTAATGTGAAAGGCTATTTTGGATTCAACAGTTTCTACGGCAGGATAAATGTATGAGGCATATATGTTTAAAAATTCAAGAGTTAAAGGTGCATACACATAGTCCTTCATAGTGATAAAACTACCCCACCCAATCCTTTGTAATGGCTCAAGTACTGCATCCCTTAAACCCACTAAACTCAAAGCATGTTTATCAATAAACTTGCTGGGAATTATAGGCTTTGAGACAAGAATATTGTACCTTTTAATTACATCCAGGTTGGGGAGTGGGAATGGTGGTGGTTGATTCTCTGGTGGTGGTATGGTGGTTGCTCTGCTTCCTCTTTGTGGGTTTTGCACGAGAACCGGTGCATTTAATTGTGATCTTGAAGAAGAGGAGGTTCTTTGTCTTTTGGGTTCCATGGGTAAGACATTTGGTAAAGAAGAAGAGAAAAGAGAAAAAAAAAAGAAAAGAGAGAATGACGGTGGTTATGGAGATTTTTAGAGAGAGAAAGTGGCTATAGTGGTTTCTAGAGAGAGAGAGAGGTGAGAGGAAGGGAAAAAAAATAGAAGTTGGGGTTTAAAGGATGAAGAGAACATACCTCTTTATTTGTGGTGCCGCATACTGCCACGTTTTGGAGCCATGCCCATGGACTGGTTTGCCCTTGTGGCAGATCTGTCCTGGGCATGCCACGGGTGTGGCTTGGTGTGCCACGGTCGTGGCACTCTTGTGGCACTTTTGGGCTGTGCTGGGCACGCCACGAGCGTGGCACATGCCCGTGGAGTGCCTTGCCTCCTATGGCTTTCTTTCTCTTTTTTTATTTTAATTTTTTTAACTAGTCAGCCACGGGCGTGGCATGTGCCATGCCATGCCCATGGACTGATCTGTAAAATTTTTTTTTTTTTTACTAATTACCTATTGGGCACTCCATGGGCATGGCATGGGCCACGGCCTACCCATGGAGTGTGCTGAATGTCATGGAATTTTTGTGCGGTGGCCTATCAAACGTCGCTTCTACGCCACAAGCGTGGCCTAGTGGTGTCACGGGCGTGGAGTCCACTGCCTCTCCAGTTCAATTTGGTGTTTTTAAGACACGGGCGTGGCGTTTTACACAGCCAGCCCGTGGATCTCCCTGACCTCAGTCCCTAAGTACCTAAAAATGCAAAAATTAACACTTTTAAGCTTGGGTAATTGAATTAGATCATAAAATTACTTGAAAAATAAATCAATGTTACGAAAAAAATATACTAAGAAAAAGAAAAATTTATTCAAAACCAAGAGAAAATATGGGTTGTCTCCCACAAGCGCTTTTGTTTAGCGTCGTTAAGCTCGACTAATTACTCCCTTTTTTTTCAAGTGAGGCTCATTGCGGTTTTGACTAGGTCAAAAACTTCATGTCGGTAAATCTTCAATCTTTGAGCATTAACTTTGAATCTTCGATCTCCATCAACAATCTCGACCGCTCCATGTAGGAAAATTTCTTTTATAACAAAAGGTCCAGACCACCGAGAATGCAATTTACCTCGAAAAAGATAAAGTCTAGAGTTATAGAGTAATACCTTTTGTCCAACTCTTAGACCTAGTAAAATAATGTGCGTGTCATGCCACTTCTTGGTTTGGTCCTTATAAATCCTGGCACTCTCATAAGCATGCATTCTCATTTCATCCGCCATGTTCAATTGAAGTGCTTTCTTTTGCCCTACCTCCTTGGCGTTGAAATTCAAGAATTGTATCGCCCAATACGCTTTATGTTCTAACTCAACAGGTAGATGACAAGCCTTACCATAAACCATTTGATATGGAGACACCCCGATTGGTGTTTTGAATGCAGTCCTATAGGCCCAAAGTGCATCATCAAGTTTCTTGGACCAATCCTTCCTCGATTGACCAACTATAGTCTCAAGAATCTTTTTGATTTCTCTATTAGTTACCTCAACTTGCCCACTTGTTTATGGATGGTAAGGAGTACCTACACGATGAGTAACACCATATTTTGCAAAGAGAGAGTCAAGATACTTATTACAAAAATGCTTACCTCCATCCATGATAATTGTTCGAGGGGTACCATGGCGCGTAAAGATGTATTTCTTGATGAAGTTCATCACGCTCTTGGCATCATTGTTAGGTAAGGCAATGGCTTCCACCCATTTAGACACGTAATCCACCACCACCAAGATGCATTGATTGGAATAGGAAGATGGGAATGGTCCCATGAAATCCAGTCCCCAACATCAAAGATCTCCACTTCAAGAATGTTGTTCAATGGCATCTCATGTCTCTAGGAGATATTACATAATCTTTGGCAACAATCACAAAGACGAACAAAGTTAAAAGCATCTTTAAATAAGTTAGGCCAATACAAACCGCTTTCTAGTACTCATGCCGCTATTTTGTTTCCTCCAAAATACCCTCTACATTCAAAAGTATGACAATGTTTGAGCACACTTTCCATCTCTTCCTTCAGTACACACTTTCTAAACATTTGGTCATTACAATATTTGAACAAGAAAGGGTCCTCCCAATAATAGAATTTAATATCATGAAAAAACTTTTTCTTTTGCTGGTAAGAAAGATTAGGAGAAAGAATTTTACAAGCAAGGAAATTCATTATATCAGCATACCATGGAGTTTGCTTATTTACTAAGAGGAGGAGATGCTCATGGGGAAAGTCTTCATTGATTTGAACCTCTTCTTTTTCTTCCCCAACTCAAGCCTGGAAAGGTGATCAGCCACAAGGTTTTTAGTTCCTTTCTTGTCACGAATCTCCAAATCAAATTCCTGTAAAAGAAGAACCCAACAAATTAGTCTAGGCTTTTATCCTTCTTTTTAAGAAAATATTTAATAGCTGAATGATCAATATAGACTATTGTTTTAGCTCCTATCAAATATGCTCTAAATTTATCAAATGCAAAAGCAATAGCTAGAAGCACCTTTTCAATGTTGGCATAGTTGAGTTGCGCATCATTTATAGTATGACTAGCATAATAGATGACACGCAACTTCTTCTCCTTCCTTTGCCCAAGTACAGCTCCAACAACATGTTCACTAGCATCACACATAAGCTCAAACGATAAACTCCAGTTAGGTGCTGCAATTATAGGAGCTGAAATTAGTTCCTTTTTTAACCTGTCAAAAGCATTTAAACACTTCATTAAAATCGAAATCAACATCTTTAACTAATAAATTACAAAGAGGTTTAGTGATTTTTGAGAAGTCCTTGATAAATCTCCTATAAAATCTGGCATGTCCAAGGAAACTTCTAACTCCTTTAACTGAATTTGGAGGTGGTAGCTTTTCAATCACTTCAATCTTTGCTTTGTCTATCTCAATTCCCTTTTCAGAAATTTAGTGCCCTAAAACAATACCTTCACTAACCATAAAATGACATTTTTCCCAATTCAAAACAAGGTTAGTGTCCCCACATCGCTGCATTACAAGAGAAAGGTTATGAAGACAAGAATCAAAAGAAGACCCAAACACAGAAAAATCATCCATGAAAACCTCAATGAATTTTTCGACCATGCCAGAAAATATGGACATCATACACCTTTGAAAAGTCTCTAGTGCGTTGATAATCCAAAAGGCATTCTCCTATATGCAAAAGTACCATAAGGGCAAGTAAAAGTGGTCTTTTCTTGATCTCAGGGGCTATGGGAATTTGAAAATAACTCAAATAACCATCTAGAAAGAAATAGTAAGAAAATCCTACAAGTCTCTCAAGCATTTGATCAATGAATGGTAAAGGAAAGTGGTCTTTACGTGTTGCTTTATTCAATTTATGATAATCAATACACACACGCCAACCTGTGACAGTTCTAGTAGGAATCAATTCATTATTATTATTAGAGATAACTATCATACCTCCTTTCTTGGGAACAACTTGCACAGGGCTTACCCAACTACTATCCGAAATTGGATAAAGAATTCCTACATCTAAAATTTTAATGATTTTGGCTTTGACTACTTCTTTCATATTTGGATTCAATCTCCTTTGGTGCTAAATTATAGGTTTGTAGTCATCCTCCATCAAAATTTTATGCATGCACACACTTGGATTTATTCCCTTCAAATCTGAAATTGACCATCCTAAGGCTTTTTAATGTTTCCTTAAGACCTGCAACAACCTTTCCTCTTTATCAAGTGACAAGTGAGAAGAAATAATAACAGGAAAGGAATTATTATCACCTAAGAAAGCATATTTAAGATGAGAAGGAAGTTGTTTTAGTTCTTGCTTTGGAGGTTCACTTTCTTCCTTGTGATGTTTTGTTTATCAATGTTATCCATGTTTTTAACATGCAAAGTGTCATCCACACAATTATCAACAACATCAATCCTAAAACAATCACTAGAATGCATAGGAAGTTTGCAAGATTTTAGAACATCAAAATCAACTTCCTCTTGACCTACCCTTAGAGTTAACTTACCATCATGAACATTAATCAAAGCTCGCGCGGTTACAAGAAAAGGTCTTCCAAGAATGAAGGATCCTTCTTTATCTTCGTCAATGTCAAGAATAACAAAATCAATAAGAAAAATAAACTTACCTATCTTGATGAGTACGTCCTCCACGATTCCCCTTGGATATTTGATCGAACAATCCGCTAATTGTAGGGACATCCTTGTTGGTTTTAGCTCTCCCATCCCTAGCATTTTAAAGACTTCATAAGACATAAGATTAATACTTACACCTAAATCAGCTAAACCCTTACCAAAATCAAGATTTCCAATATTACAAGGGATAGAAAAACTCCTTGGATCCTTTAACTTAGGAGACAATTTATTTTGAATGATTGCATTACACTCCTCTGTTAACATTATTGTTTCTTGATCATCAATCTTTCTTTTCTTGCTCAAAATCTCCTTCAAAAATTTTGCATAACTAGGCATTTGAGCAAGAGCTTCGGCAAAAGGAATATTTATTTGAAGCTTTTTGAATACATCAAGAAATTTGAGGAAGCTCTTGTCATCCTTGGATTGCTTTAGTCTTTGAGGAAAAGGAATTGGTGGAACATACGATTTTACTTCCTCTTTCTCCTCAAGATCAATAATAGGAATGTCCTTCTCCTCTTTCTTTCCTTCTTCATTCTTCGGGGGATCCTCGAATTCTTTTATACTCCTCAAGGTGACGGCCTGTACTTGTTCGTTAGGATTTTTCTCAATGTTACTAGGTAAAGTACCTTAAGGTCTTGAGGCCATCATGCTTGTAAGCTGTCCAAACTGAATTTCCAAATTCCTAATCGCCGTTTGTTGGATTTTGTGATTTTCCCTAGTTTCATTCATAAACTCCATGTGAGATTTAGAAAGAGCAGTAAGGAGATCATCATGTACCTTTTTCTCTTGTGGAGGAAAGCCTGGTGGTGGGCTCAAGGCGTTGTTTCGATTCCCATACGAAAGATTAGGGTGATTTCTCAACCTGTTGTCATAAGAATTTGAATATGGGTAATTCTTCCTTCCTTGATTCATCACGTAGTTAACTTGCTCCAAAGTTTGAGGGTTCACATTATCCAGCATACACTCTCCAATTCCATGTTGACCATTAAACCTATCACAAGCTTGCACAATATAATTGACAGAATTAGTGGTCAATAAATCCAATTTCCTTACCATATTATCCACCTTAGCATTAAGTGCAATTATGGCATCAGTCTCATAGACCCCTGCAGTCTTCTTCCTTTCCAAAGAATTTTGATAACGACTATTGTTCGCCATCTCTTCTATCAAATCATAGACCTCATCAATCCCTTTCCTTTCAAAGGATCCTCGAGTAGCTGCATCCAAAGTAATTTTAATATTAGGAGATAATGCATTATAGAATGTTTGTACCTGGAGCCACTTAGGAAGAGCATGATGTAGGCACTTTCTCAGTAGGTCCTTGAATCTCTCCCAAGCTTCATACAAGCTTTCTTGATCATGGTAGGCAAAAGTTAATATCTCATTGCGCAGTTTGGTAGTCTTTGAAGATGGAAAGAATTTTGCCAAAAATTTTTTAGTTAGCTCATCCCATGTGGTAAAACTTCCTGCAGGGCATGATTATAACCAAGAACGTGCCTTATCTCTCAAGGTGAAAGGAAATAATCTCAACCTAATTGCATCCTAAGAAACTCCATTTTGCTTAAAGGTATCACAAATCTCCAAGAAATTAGTGATATGGGCATTTGGATCCTCACTAGGTAACCCTCCATATTGAATTGAGGTAAAAAGCATTTGAATAATGGAAAGTTTAATCTCAAAATTGTTAGCTTCTACCCTAGGCCTGGTAATACTAGAGGTGGTTCCATTAAGAGAAGGGGTAGTGTAGTCACGTAAAGTACGAACAAGATTTCTTTGATTTTCTTCCAATTGGTGTTGTAATATCCCTTATTCCTCTTGCTCTACTAAGTTATGAATCTCGTTTCCTAATCCAGCCATGGTTGATTGCCTTCGTTGTTCATGCTCACGATTTCTTTTTGCTACGTTATTTCTTCGACAAGTCCTTTCAATTTCTGGATCAAAAACTAAAGGTTCACTACTTTGAGAACGTCTTTGCATAAACACCTAAAAGAAACCTTAGAAAAAAAATAAAATAATAGAAAAATAAATGTCTAAATTAATAATAGATTAATTAGTATTGAAATTGGTAATGCCAATCCCCTACAACGGCGCCAAAAACTTAATCGCAATTTTTGTAACTGCACGAAATCATAACAAGTATGTCACGAAATTGTAAGTGCACAAAAATATTAAATAAAATATTAGACATATGTAGTAATTTTTTCGGGCTGAAATAATACCATGTCTCGGACCGATGATACTATTCACAGACTGGTAAATCACTATTACCGACACTGAAAAATAGTACATTACAAATTATCTTTTAATTACACAATTATGTCCATATAATTCCTACTATGTCCAATTAAACATTGCTTATTACTCATGTAATGAATAATGTGAACAAAGAATCAAAACATAATCATCCCTGTATAAGATAGCTTAGTAATCTCATGTCAAAGCATCACTTACACAACCATCACTTGAGTATTCTATAAACACAGGTAACTCTATGGAATTCTCATGCAGGTCAATTCAGTGGCCTTATTTAAATAACAAGCACTTACATATTAATTCTAGATATCACATATATCTCAGCTTATGAGAATAGCTACTTCCCTAAGGAAAGAACATAATATGTATCAGTCTCAACAGCTCTAATTATTGTCCAATAATGAGGAGAACATCGACTAGGAAAATTTAGAGACATTGTTTTAATGCAAATTTAAAACTCATAATTATAACTACATTATAATTTATTTTGCAAAGTAGTATTGTCTCGTGGACTTCATCTTTTATTAAGATTTAATCAACAGAATATAAAAGATAAATAAATTCCTGTTAACTATCAAAATTGAGTTTTGAGAGTATTTTAGAGTTTCCCCCCTTGGAGTAAATTTGGGGTATACATATTGGAGTTAAAATAAATTCTACTAGGATAAGAATTATGGAAATCTTATATTATCTATTAGTTAGAGTTTATTTAGTTGTCTAGTTTTATTATTTAATATATTTTACTATTATATGTTAACAGTAGTCCCCCATCAATTATTTAGTTATTTATGTCCAAATGTAATATTCATAGAGTATTTTTGTGAATTATTTTATTTATTATATATTTTTTTTGGGTTTAAAATACTCAGATATTGTATAAGATTTTATTTATAACTTATTGTAGGGATTTTGTTGATTTTAATGCAAAAGCGATTTTATTGATGTTAATGTAAAAAGCTTTAACTTAAATGAAAATGAAGTTGTATTTTCCTGTGTAGCCTTCTATATTCACTTGGTCTCTTTATTTGTTAGTTTGTAGGAATTTTCTTTTTTGAACTGTGTGTTACTTTAAGCTAATTGGGTGCTCTAAGTCTATTAAGAATATATAGTAGCATATTTGTTTGACATACACTTTAAGAGTTGGGCCGATTGGGTTAAATAGCGAGCTTTACGTACCTTAATTATAAACTTAACAAATTGGGCTGGGCCTCTTAGGCCTCTGGTGAACTGTCCCATTGGATGGAGAAAATTGGGCCTCTTAGGCTTCTAGCGAACTGTCCCATTAGACAGAGAAAACTAGGCCGCTTAGGTCTATGGCGAACTGTCCCATTAGACGGAGAAAATTGGCCCGCTTAGGCCTTTGGCGAACTATCCCATTAGATGGAGAAAACTAGGTCGCTTAGGCCTCTAGCGAACTATCCCATTGGATAGAGAAAAACCTAATGTCTTATCATATTATTACTTCAAATAAGATAATTTTACACATCATAAAATGAAGAGGAGATACAATATGCACTTTTTAAGTTATCAGCATTCCAAGTTCTGGGCAGTTCGATTCCTTCTATTTTCCTTAACTTATAGGTACTCTAACCTATCTGCTTCGATACTTCAAATGGACCTTCCCAATTTTTTCCAAGCTTTTGAACTCCTGTTGAGCCCTTAGTAATTTTTGCTTTTCGCCAAACCATGTCACCTTCTTTGAACTGCTTGTCCTTGACATTTATGTTGAAGTACCTTCTTACCCTCTGTCTGTATGCTTTGGCTCAGGTTGCAACATCTTCTCTAAGCTCCTCTGCTAAGTCTAAACTAACCTTTAAATTTTCGTTGCTCCCTAGCTCTTTGTATTCTTTCGTCCTTCTGTTGGGTAGGCCTATTTCTACTGGTATTACAACTTCTGTTCCATACACCAAAGAGAATGGTGTTTGTCCTATTGCTTGTCTAGGTGTTGTTCTGTAGGCCCACAGTACACTATTTAACTCGTCTGCCCAGTTAGCTTTTTCTCCATCTAGTCTTTTCGTCAGTCCCTACAAGATGGTTCTATTGGTAATTTCAGTGAGACCATTGGTTTGTGGATGAGCTACTAAGGTGAAGTGTAGGCTGATGTGTCATTCTTCACAAAAGGATTTGAAGGCTCCTGAGTCAAACTGCTTCCCATTATCAATGACTATTCTGTGAGGCATGCCATACCTGAATATCACATTATTTTTTAAGAAGCTAATGATCTAAGCTGGTGTAATGGTACTAAGAGCTTTTGCTTCTACCCATTCAGAGAAGTGATTAATCGCGACCACTACAAATTTCCTCTGAGTTATTGTCATGGGAAAAGGTCCCAAGATGTCTATCCCCCATTGGGCGAACAGCCAAGATGAAGCTAGCGGTTGTAGCTCTGCTGAGGGTTGTCTAGGTACCTTATCGAACTTCTGACATGTCCTGCAATGGCGAATGTCCCTTTTCATGGTGGGCCAATAGTATCCTGACAGTAGAATCTTTCTTAGCATTGCATTCGAGCCTTCATGTGCTCCACCAACGCCTTCATGCATTTCCCTCATGATGTACTTGCTATCTTCTTCAGTTACACATCTTGCCCAAGGCTGTGACTTCGACCTTCTGTATAATTCTCCGTTGTCTAGTGCATAGTTTGCCGCTTTTCTACACAGTTTAATGGCTTCATGCTTGTCTACTAACCAAACGTCATTTTACAAAAGGTCTATGATTGGGCTCATCCAATTGCCCTCATTTTGGGTGACTAAGACTTCTTATTTCTTAAAGCTTGGGCAATCCTGTTTGTCAACTATAACTCCTTCTGACAATGCTTCTCCTCGCAAGGCAGCTTTGGCTATGGCATTTGCCTCTTTATTGTCTGCCCTTTCTATTTGGATCATCTTCCAAGTACGACCTCCTTTCTCCAGCTTGTTTAAGAGGGATGTGGCTAAGGAATGGTATTTGGCTAGGTTCGGTACTTTGGTTGTGAATGTTCCTATGATTTGAGTTACAACAAGCTTTGAGTCTAAGAAGATATGGAGATCAGGGGCTCATACCTCAAGTACTAACATAAGCCCTGCTATCAAACCTTCATACTCTGCCCCATTATTTATGGTAGGGAAGTTTAGGCGGATGGCATATTACACCTTTATCTTCCCTAGTCCTTATAGGATGAACCCCACTGCCACTACCGAATTTCCTAGAGCCCCATCTGTATGGAGTTTCCATATATCAAAATCGAGGTTCGATGTTGCAGCTTGTGGATCACGTATCTCTGCACCTTCGAAAAACTCAGCTACAAAGTCAGCCAGGATTTGTGCCTTCAATGCAATACGAGGTTCATATTTAAAATCAAATTCTCCTAACCTGATCGACCATTCTACCAACATTCTGGAATTTTTCGCTTGATGCAACACCTTTTTTAATGGATGATTCATGCGGACAATTATAGTGTGAGATTGAAAGTAATGATGCCAACGGTTCGCCGATGTAAGGACGGCGAACTCCAGCTTCTCAACACATGGATATCACAGCTCGACACCTTTGAGGACTTTACTCACATAGTAGATAAGATACTATTCACCACCTTCTTCTTCGAGTAAGACAGAAGCGACAGAATTTTCAGTAGCCGCAAGGTATAGGTATATAGGTTCATCCTTCTTAGGTTTGCTCAAGAGAGGGGTAGAGGACAGAACTCTTTAATCTACTCAAACGCGAGTTGGCATTGATCATCCCATTTAAAACCTCTCAACTGTTTCAACGTCTAATAAAAGCGCATGCATCTTTTGGCTGAACAGGAGATGAATCTGCCTAAGGCTGTTATTCAGCCATTCAGCTGTTGCACTTCATGGATGTTGGCAGGTGGCCGCATTTCCAAGATTGTCTTAATTTTCTCGGGGTTTGGCTCTATTCCTCTTTGAGATATCATAAGGCCTAAGAACTTTCCTGCTTCCACTCTGAAAGTGCACTTTTCTAGATTGAGCTTCATGTTGAACTGGTTTAGGATCTGAAATGTTTCTTGTAGATTGCTTAGATGATCAGCAGTTCAGATACTCTTTATTATCATGTCATCAACATACACTTCTATGGTTCACCCAATTTGATCCTTGAACATGCTGTTAACCGGCCTCTGATATATTGCCCCAGCATTCTTTAATCCAAAAGGCATGACTTGATAACAGTAAATACCTTGGTCAGTGACAAAACTGGTTTTCTCTTTATCAAGCTCATTCATTCTTATCTGGTGATATCCTACTGCTGCATCTACCAAACTATACACCTCATATCCTGCTGTTGAATCAACCAGCTGATCAATATTAGGTACAGGGTAAGGGTATTTTGAACAAGCTTTGTTTAGGTCAGTGAAATCAACACATAGTCTCCACTTTCCATTAGGTTTTGGGACCAGGACAACGTTTGCTAACCATTCTGGGTAGTTCACCTCCCTTATGAAGCTTGCTTTTAAAAGCTAATCCACTTCTGCAACTATAGCCTGCTGTCTTTCAGAGCCGTGATTTCATTTCTTTTGTTTGACTGGTTTAGAACTTGGATCTATGTTGAGTTTATAGGATACAATATTAGGGTTGATGCCTATAATGTCTTTTGCAGTCCAGGAAAAACTGTCCACATGATCCTTCAAGACTGCTTTTATGTCATTTTGCACCTCATTCGGCATATCAGCTCCTAGTGATGTGTATTTCCCCTTCTCCACTTCCTATTTAATTAGCTCGCCCACTGGTTCAGGCCCTAAGTCTTCTTTGTGTCTAGGGATATCAAAGGGAGGATGTTCTGTGGATTGAGTAGTTGGTTCTTCCTTTGGCATCCACATGATCAGTAGAGTGAGTGGTAGACCCTTTAGAGCTATTACATATGCTTCCCTTGCTACCTTTTGGTCACCCTTCATAGCCACTACTTCTCCTTCATTCGAATAGAATTTCATGGTTAGTATCTGATTCACGTTGTTGCTTCCAGTTCATATATGACTAGCCTTCCCAATATGGCATTATATGGGAATTGGATGTGTGCCACATGAATTCCAATTTCAGCCTACTTGATAAATTCTCCACACCAAGCTCCATGTCTGTATCCACTGCTCCTAACACCTTCATCGGTTTACCTGCCAACCCAACAAGTGGAGTTCGGACTGGCTTGAGCTTCGCTTGGTCTAATTTGAGAGACTTGAATACCTCCATAGTCATCATGTTGACTATACTACCTTCATCTATTAGGTTCTTTTCACCAAAATATTCTCTAAGATCCCTTCGATTACTAAGGTGTCATTATGTGGCATACAGACATGCTCGTCGTCAATCTCTGAGAATGATATTGGTGGTCTTGGGTTAGGCTTTTGTTGAGGTAGGATAGAGTATATCTCCCTTGCTCTTTGCTTCCTTGCTGAATTGCTATCACCCCCAGCCGAACCACCAAATATAGTGTGAATGGTTCCTAAGGTGCAATAGCTTCTATTCGGTTTGCTGGGCTATCCTCCTTCCCACCTGTTTTCTCCTACAAACTGCTTTAGCTCACCCTTCTAAATGAGGTGCTCTATCTCCCTTTTTAATTGCCAACAAGCATTGGTCTCATGGCCCACGTCTCTGTCTCTGGTGGCGGTTTCACAGGCCACATCTCTGTCTCTGATATCTCTGAAATCGAATCTAATTATATTTCTCTCAATATACGTATGAGCCCTTAACTAAGAATAAATTATGTTCTGTTACAAAGAGAAATGGAAATATATTGGTATTTGTAGAAATTTCCTTATCTTTGTCAAACTATGATTTTATGCTTAAGAACGGACTTACGTATGATTTTTAGAATATATCTATTTGATTTATCCGCTTTTGGTATTTTGTATTTGATTTAAGTATTTTTAAGTTATGTAATAATTTTATTGCTTAGGCAACCTCTTTTATTTATTTATTAAGTTATTTAGCACCACTGAGTTTTCCACTCAGCGTGTTGATTTTCATCACGTGCAAGTTATGAGCGGTGGATGCTACTTGAAGACCGGAGGCATAGCATCAGAGAAGAAACTGTGTTTTAGGGTAGGATATGTTTTGAGATGTAACTATGACATGTATGAAATATTGTAAAAGATTGAGGTTGTATATATTAAGTTTGTAATTTAATGAGATTTGTGGTTAATTAAGGTGTGATATCTTTATGTGAAGTTGAAGTGTATGGTTAATAGTAATTAATTCTTTGAATAAATGGTAATATAATATGTTAGAACCTAAGTTGATTGATGTGAGTATTTAGAAGTGTTGTGTAATTTATTGTATTGATTTGGAGTTCTGGGGTCTGGAGGAAAAAAAATATTGGAAGTGTATCTGTTTTCTTTGTGTGGCAAGTTGATTTTTAGGGGAAACTCTTGCAAATTTTTTGTAGGAATTTCCTTAAACCTTGTTTAAAAAAAAATATTACTTGCCTCCTTATGAAAACTTTGCCACTTCTAATATATGATCTAGAATTATTAGGTAAGATAAGACGATACTCCGGCACCGAATGTGACATTCGTTGTCTGGTCCTCCGAGATTGGGCGGTGGGTGTTACAACCAGTCTACTTGTTGTAACCCTTGGCAACAAGTCTTGGCTTATACCTCTCTACAGAACCATTAGATTTGAACTTGACTTTATAAATTCTTTTACACCCAATAGCAATCTTATCACTAGGAAGTGGAACAATAGACTAAGTCTTGTTTTGTTCTAAAGCATCTAACTTAGAAACATTGCATCTTTCCAATGAGCAAACTAAATAGCTTGAGCATATGTAGATGGTTCAAATGTAGAGGAAATAGACAAAGCAAAGAATTTATGTGCAGAAGAAAATCTTTTACAAGAAAGAACATTATGAAGAAGAAAAATAGCACATGAATTAACAGAATTTGAATTATTGTGCTTTAAATTGTGATGATAATTGTGAAGATAAGATGGAACTTCGATAGTTCTAGAATTTTTCCTAGAAGAAATAACAGAAGAAGAGGATGGTTGAGAAATTATAAAATCTATTGTACCCACAGTAGGAGGAAGTTCATTTTGAACACTATGATTGTTCTACGTTAAATCGGCATGAACATCAATTACATTATTATGAACAAAATCATAAGAAAATGCATCACTAAAAGAATATAATAACTAGAACTACTAGAAATAGGAGTAAAAGAAATAGAAGAATCAGAATAAAAAAGAGGAAGGATTTGAAGATGTAGATTTTTGAAAGGCAAAAAAAAATAATAGGGTTCCTAAATTTTGACATAATTAACACTTGAGGACCTCAATTCTAAAAAGTAATTATGAGGTCCCTAAATTTGGATTTCGTCAACATATGGTCCTTCCATCCAAAAGACCCCTTTTTACCGTCAAACGAAAGTCAAAATATGAAATTGCCCTCATTTAAAAAGAGGGCTTTTATCGTTGGAGGGAAAAGTCAATTGCAAAGGAAGTTGTATGGTTATCTTTGAGAGAAGAGGGTTTTTGCATCTCCAAATCTAGAGCGAGAAAGAGAGTTAATCACTAAAATAAGTGCAAAGATCGACACTTTGAATTTTGAAATTTGTATTGTGCAAGTATTGAAGGGCTAAACTAGCTGCAGTTGGAAAGCCATCAGACTCCGAAGCTTTCCAAGATTTCATTTCAAAAAGAGTTTATTTGATCTCATATGAGGAAGGAAGAGCACACAAAAAATTCAAGAAATCCATAGAAACACTTGGGAATCTGCCTTATAAAAGGATAGCTTCTTTAGAGTATAGCTTTTGAAAAGTTTACAAACAATAGCCCATAATTCATCTTGCTTATCCACTCAATTATCTAAATAATCCTTCGAAAACTCTATCTTGTTTCTCTAAACATGGTATTTTTTTATTTTAACCATCTGGTGTCCAAAACTTATTGGCCAATTAATACGAATTCGGGTCGAGCAGGCCTATAAAGAGAGGCAAAGCGCTCCCTCCCGAGTGTTTAAAGAGACTCCATATTCAGGCTTAAATTCAAGACCTTTAAGGGAGAACGGATCCCTATCATCCCCTCTCACCCCTTAAGAGTTCTTCTAGACATGGCTTTAGCATTGAACCTATTCCGAGAGAGACCTTTGGTAATAAATGAGCTCCTCTGTTAACAAAATACATCTGAAGATTGGATTCCAACTGCTAAAGGTGATTAAAGGGTCAAATTTTCAACTTTCACAGAATGCCTTTAAGTCTTGAATAATTCTGCATTTTTGTTTAAAGGAGTTTCCAAACACTTTCCTTATTCCAATCTTGGAGCTTAGTGGAAAGGAAACTAATGGAATCCATACCGGAGATATTGTTATTCTGAAAACAATCATATTTCTAAAGTCTACATGAGTGAACTAAGTAACTTGAGATCTATAAAGACAATTTAAAATCAAAGAATTCTAAGAGTCGTTAAACATAAAAAGAAGAGGACGATGATTAAAGTGAATACCAATAATTACTAATTGCCACTTATATTAGTAAATTTTACAACTTTGAAACATGGATCATTGATCTTTAATGAGGATATATTAAAAAAAAATTAAGAAAAATGATAGGTTAATGAATTATCTATAATTTTTTTTTTGTTTTTTTTCTTTTCAAAGAGTATCCTTTACCTTATTGGTATCAGATTAATTTCATATAAGATCAAACTTTTGACTTTGCAATGATTGTCTGTTGAGCTTAAACATGCCTTACCACTTGTAGCATTGCTTATGAATTATTATTTAGACTTTTTTTTTTAAAAAAATTGTATCTTGTGAAAAATTTTATCATATTTTTAATTTTTATTTTGATTCATTAAACACGATAATTTATAGATAGCAGCCATTAAATAATTTAACTTGATTGATTGAATAGTATAACTCTTAAAATTGAATCAATTAAATATTTGTTAGATAATTGAAAAGGTGAAAATTATTCTTTTAAAAGTTAATATTAATGAAAATTTAAAATCTTAGAACTGTTATGCGTACAATGTTATTATGTTTAATTTAAAGCTTAGGCGCAACCTTTTTTTTCCTGAAGTAGATATTGGATTTATGTATTTAGGCATGTGGAAATATAAAACAATAAGACGGAGGCAGAGACAAGACGAAGTATGCGACAGACGGTGAAAATAAAATGAGGACAGCTAATACCTCACCTAAAAGAAAATGCCCTTTGAAGCCACGGAAATCAAATTTACTTCGTTTTCGACTCAGACAATCAGTTTCGTCAACGATGGCTTACAGTAAGTTCACGATCTCTCTCTACTTTCTTTCTCTTCTCTTCTTGTCGAAAACCCGTCTCTCTTTTTCTCTCACCGACGCATCTCTCAATCCTGACCGTCTACCTCATCCTCAATCAATCTTAGACGTCCACGATCTTCTCCCTTTGTTCGGCTTGCCTCGTGGCCTACTACCAGACAATGTAAAATCGTACACACTATCTCCATCTGGGTCATTCACAATTCAATTAAAAAGCACATGTTATGTTCACTTTGATCAGCTTGTATATTATGCTGAAGAAATTAAAGGGATATTGAGTTATGGTGCTGTGCACGATGTGTCTGGCATTCAAGCAAAGAAGCTATTTATTTGGTTACCAGTTAGTGGGATTGAGGTTAGCAGAGATGATGATATGATTGAGTTTTTTGTTGGGTCTTTATCTCAGAAGTTGCCAGCTAAGCAGTTCGAGGACATCCCTGCTTGTAAAAGCAAGGTTGGTCTAAGGAATAATCTGGACTCTATGTGAGGTAATATATGCATATATACCTTTTTGTTCCATATCTTATATGGTTGCTTTTTTATGTTTATATTATCACTTTTATTGTTATTGCCTTTTTAGAGCTTTTAGAGAGCTTGAAAGATTCCTTTTAGGCTGCCTTATCACTGAAAATAATAGATAGAGGAATCTAATTGAGTGCTAGTTTGTTACTGTTTCCAACATCTGCTGGGAGTTGGAATCAATGAAACCAGTTGTGTAGAAAGAATTGTGAAAATGTTTTCCCCATTATGTATTGATGCATTAGACCAACAATTTAGAGGATTGAAATTTATTTATTTATTTAATTTTGTTGCTAGCATAAGATATAGCTAAAAGAAAAATGTATGTGAACCAATTTTCAGTCAATTTGGTTCGATAGGATTATTAGAGAAGTTGATGAATGTTTGGATGTCATACAATTTTACAAAGGAGGGTTATAGAACACATATATGTGAAGCAATTTGTTTTCTATGCTAACTGATATCTATTCAAAGCTGAAAGAAAAGGAGTATCTTTGCCCCTTTTCCCTCTGGATTCTCGATTAGTAGTAACTGTGTCAAAGAATTTGGCAGTTATAATAAATCTGGAAGTTTGATCATGAGCAAAGGAGCAACGTTATAATCTTCAAGAAAAGTTGGTAATGGGATTTTTTTTACTTGCTAATATGTCACCTGGACTGCTATTCATTTGTTGCTTTATCTTTTGTGCGGCTATATGCCAGGTTTTCCAAATCTTATATTTCTTTTTTTTGGTTAGCTATTGTCCAGTCGTTTGAACTTCCAATTTCACAGCTTTTGAAACTGACTTTAGTACTTAATCTTATATCTCCAAATCTTACATTTCAATTTCATCAATTTCATGCCTTTCTGTCATCTTTTAGGGTTTAGAGGATGATCCAGGCTTATAGAGCAAGGTATTTTCATCATATGTTGCACTTACTGTAAGTACAGTAAGCATATTGGAAACCAATGTTCATTAGATTCTCCCTCAAAACAAAGTTAGGAGGATAATTCCTAGCATGTTGCCTTGTTAAATGTTCACTTAAAATAATTCCTCGTCTTTGCCATGTCATAAGCATCTAATCTCCTCTCTCTCACACTTTATCCTGCACTGCAATACCAAAAGAAGCTTTTCAGTGACAACTCTCTATTATCCTTATTCTTAGAAAAGTTCTCATTTACAGCTCCATGCTACAGCGTGGCAAAATGTCCTGTAAATTTTTTTTTTTTTTTTCAGTTGAGAATTTTCTTTTGTCTTAACAGAGAAAACTGGAAATTTTCCATGATGAAATTGTCACATAGCTGCTGTTATGTGTGAAGATTTGTTTTCTTGTTGCTTTCTAAAATTCTGCCTAGATGTGATGTTGATATCCTATTGTGGATATCATGCAGATTTCTAATGGAACTTTGACCTGTTAGTATACGCATTCATTCTCATCAAACAATGTTCAGTTGCAACTTGAAGGACAATACGATGAAAAGCCTTTTATTTTTCAGTCTTTTCTTATTATTTATTTATTTTTCGTGGCTAAACTTTAATAATGACTTACACTTAAAACATATGATTAGTAGGTTGCAGATATTTCTTTAAAGAAGCATTTGAAGTTTATCCCTAGAGTCCTACAGTTGCCGAATCAAATTGAAAGTTGGCAAGCAATATAGCAATCGACAATTACAAAGGAGAGAAGGGTTGAAAAAAAAAAACAGAAAGAAAGAAAGAAAAAGATAAAAGAAAAATCCTGTAAGGTAGAATTGCAGCATTAGATTCCTGCAATAAGTTTATATTGGTTTGATACCTGACTAATAAGAGCCCTAGCCTTGGCACTCTCTTTTTAGTTTTTTCCTCTATTATTTCAGCTTTAGACTTGAATATGGAAAATGCAATACTATTATGAGAAATACGGATGAATCGGCCACTAAACTGCTGTTCTATCATTATCTATTACCATATATTCTGTCTCTCTTTTTCCCACAAACTTATTACCTGTTTCTTCAAATGTGCAATAAGATGTCTTAGCATCAATGGGACAGTGCGCAATGATTTCAAGTATGTGCTGCTTTTGGAAAACTAACGGAACTTCATTTCTTCATATAATGGCAGGTGGTAAAAAATATTGTTATGTTCTTGTCCATTCTCCTTGAAAGCAGCACAGACCTGCAGATGGGAGCGAGTTAGGAAGCTCCTCCCTAGATTATGTGAGTCAAAAGTTCTCTTGCTTGATTCATATATAACTTCATTTGATTGAAGCAGATTAAAGCTGTGTATTTCATTTTACAATTCAGTGGCTTGTTTGATGAAAGTAAACTACCAAGTGACTCATCTATAAATCTATCTTCTCAAAATATCTGATGTGAACATCTTTTTTTTTTTTCTTCAAATATTTTGCTCATTCACTTTATTTATTTCTGTAGAATAATACATTTTTCTCCCAATTTTCTTTTCTCATTTTATTAATTTCTTTTGAGTAGAAAGAAAATTATAAAAAATTAAGATGCAAGACACTAGAGGAAAGAAATACAGAGAGATAATTGAAATGAATTTTATACGTGATATTTTTATTGAGATTATTTTAGTTTTTGGATTCAAATGTATTTGATTTGAAGAAATTTATTTCTTCATACTTTCAGGCTATATTTAGCAACAACATTTATGATAGCTTTTAGCGTTTTGAATTAGTCAAAATACTATTTCTCTATATTATTGTGTTTGATAATCTAATATATGAAGTAGATTTTAGAGGATGAATGAGTTTATTGTTTTAGGTTTTTTACATAAATTTGTTTACAACCTTATTTTTCATTAATTTAAAATCATTTTTTTATCACATTGTCTTTTTAATATTTTTAATGCTTGCTTGTTTATAATTAACTAGTGTTAAAACTCGCGTAGTACGCTAAGTAAGATTAAATGATGAAATAATATTTTATACTATATTCAAAAATAACAAAATTATATAATAAAATGATCATAAAATGCATTACAAAATTGTATCTCATTGTGATATGTTAAAAAACATTTGCAATGCTAAGTATCATTAGAAGCTTTTTATCAAAGTATGCAATGATAACAAGTCATGCATGGTATGATCTATGGGTATCAAAATGTGTCAAGTTCAACACGGATTCACCTAACATAGGAGACAATTAGGGTCAATACAAACATAACCAATTTAATATATGTATTAAATTTATCAATACAAACACAATACGGAAATTAATTAGATGACACGAATACGATAACTTTAAACCGTCTAATAAACCGTCTAATATTATAAACAGGTTAAGTGGGTCATGTTAATTTGTATACGGCCCATTTAACATGCTTATAATACTTTTAAATTTTAATCTATTTAATTCCAATCATATTTAAAAATAAATTTTCATATATAAAATGCATAAATTTTTCAAGATTCATAATTAAAATAAAAAAGTAAAACAATAATAAAATTGAAATATGTTTTAATTGGAGTATTTGTATCTAGTACTAAAATTATCTTTTTATTCTTAAATAAACAGGTTACTTGACTAACCCATGTGTCAATCCGTGATACAACATATTTATATTTGTCACAAATGAGTGATTCGTTTATGATACGAATTAGTTTAACCTCAACTCTATTTCATTTAGTTCGCGTGTTAGACAAATCATGTTCGTGTTTATGACCCATTTTGACACCTCTAGTATGACCTCTACAAAAAATGCATGCATACACTGTTAATGTATTTTCAAAAGTGATAATAATTTTGAAAATTTAAATAATTATATTGAAATAAGAATTAAATAGTGTCACGACCCGTTTCCATGGGCCGAACCGGCACTAGGACCTGAGTAAGCTTAAGGCCCCCGAGGTCCGTAGTAAGCCTAATCTCAGATTTCAACACCATAATTACATGAAAATATTCTACAAGTTGGCCCATTATATTTTTAATGACTCAAACTATCACAGGGCCTTATCTTATTCAACTCAACCATTCCCATAAAGTCTTACATACACTTAACAT
>CANUEX010074407.1:0-14175 GCA_948099535.1 Jatropha multifida | reverse complement strand
TATGGATGTGGGCCCGAGCTGCGAATAGTATGCATTACTAATGCTGGGTTATAATTAATAACTCTGATTGTTTATAAAAATGTCATAATATGGGCTTACTATTCCGATAGTCAAATGATAATAGGGATGAGTTGTGATAGTCTAGGCTTACTACGGGCCTCGGGTACCTTAAGCTTACCTAGGTCCTAGTGCCGGTCCGGCCCACGGTTTTGGGTCGTGACAGTTTGATTTTAGTGGGATTATCTACTACCACTCTAATTATTCAAGAATTAATTTGGTGTAATTTTTAGTAAAATCGTTCATGCTCATTACCCATATTTACTATTAATGCAATAGTAATTGTTAAAATAGCAACGCTTCCGCAACACAGTATTCAGTCCATTTTTCTGAAACTTTATCTTTCATATATGATTTTCTCCCTTTTCTCTTTAATTGAGAAACAAAATCAGAATACCTATTTGCTCCTTGCTTATACCATACTCGATTTATCATTGCCTCTGATTCAGCATCACACTTACAGTTTTTCTATAAAATATGAATGACAAGTTATTCATAAACTTTAAGTAATTGATTGCATGATGATTTCTAAATGTTAGATTTAATTCATTTAACATATTAACAAGTTCAAGAAAGTCACTTGAAATTCCCTCTAGTATCTATCTTCTGTCTCAATAGTAACACTCTTCTAATTGACACCACATGCATCTTGATGCTCCCGAAAACTATCACTCATTACTCGAGAACATCTTGATGAAGGATACAACCTGTATAATAAATCAAATCACATAAAATTCAATAATAGCCTCATATCAATCACCATATATAATAAAATGGATAAATAAAAAAAAGTTATGAATTACATACCTCTTGCCTTTAAGCTGGACATACACTCTTTCATCGCTCTGTCCAACAATTCTACTATCTAAACGATGGCTTGCCTAGGATGCAGATGATGCTCTAGAAGCAAAAGCACCATCCCTAGATGCAATAGGTGGAGGCCTTTGAGATGAAAAAATTGGTGCTGCTATAGATGGAATCGAAGGTGGAAGTGTGGCCTGATCTGATGCCTCTCTTTGTGTTGAACTTGTTTGAGGAGTAGTAAAGCCTCGGCCTATTGCATAACCTCCTCTACCGCTTGATATCCGATCAATACGACCTCTACCTGTATTAGTACTCTGCTTTTGGGCACCATCATCCCTCCTATGACCTCAACTCATCATCCTATATAATCGTTTTGTGCTACATAAACATTCACCAAATAATGAGTAACCATACTTTTAAGTGTAATTAATTGCTATAATATCAAAGCAAGTATAAATTTAAAGATTAATAAAAATATAGCTTGTTATAACATAATATTTAGAATTAATTTTTTTTAAAAAAAAAGCATGAATTCATCTTCTCTAATACAACACAAATTGATCTATTATAAAGCTTAATCAATATCACTATTCCCAAAAAGTTCACTACCAACTTCTTCAGCCTCTGATGTTAACTTCTTCTATTTGTTGTATATCAACATCTCCACCAATAGGGTCATTCAATGCTTCAAGTAAATCATCCAATGACATTATGTCTAATGTGTGAATATCGGAATCATCATTTTGAAATGATGCTTCAATGGATATTGCATTTATCATTGTGCTTCTTGAAATTACTATGATGGGTCTCGCCGTCACTTTGCTAACGGAGAGCCAGTCACTCCTATCTCCACTTAAGGACGAATAGCTAACATAGTAAATTGGAGAAGCTTGCATTGCAAGAACGAATGGCTCATACTTAGAATAACGTCTCCTATGATTAATATCAACTATATTGTACTTACCATGCACTTTCATGCCTACATTTGGTATTGGATCAAACCATTCACATTTGAATAATATGGTTCTCTTGATTGGTAATGCTGGGTACTCTAACTCTAACACCTCCAATACCTGCCCATATAAATCACAGTATTAGGCACTATAATTTGATCCCTTATGCATACACCATTATTTGATGTCATTCTTATTTTTTCTCGTGTCTCAGTGTGAAATTTATATCCATTGACAAAATATTCATTGTATGAGGAGACGGTATACAATGGATCTAACGAAAGGTCCTTGATGAATTAATTTATCATTGAGTTGTCAGGATTATGGACCTATATTTTAAAATGAATAAAGTTTATTACAACATATTCATGGTGAAACATAAAGAATAATTAATTGATTTGAAATAATTATTTATCTTACATAATTCTTGAACCATGTTTGGAATTCTATTTCTAGCCTCATATCAATGTCAATGTCGCTGATTGCTGGTTCTGATTGCTAAAGTTGGGTTATATATATGCTTTATTGAAGTATTGAAGGACATATATCAAAGTATAACAAGTTAGCATTTCTATCTATACAAAAATAGAAGCTAGCACATTTGGAGGAGTTGCACTTACCTAATAAAAAGAGAAATTTCTTCACAATTCAAAAGGATATACATTTGAGTAAGTTGCTTCTCTTTTTCTATTAACCTTCTTTTCTTTGCTTTACCTATGGGGCGCCATGGATGGATAAAAATAGATAAGTTTCCTTTTGATTCATCTCTAGAAATAGGCCCCCTGTTATCATTCTGTGGCACTCTACGATGTCTTATGTAAACATGAGGCTCAAAATAGTGCGCACAAAAATTTGATGTTTCTTCAACAAGGTATGCATTAGCAATGGACCCTTCAACTTTCACTTTATTCCTCACATTCTTTTTTAGCAAAACATTACACCTATGAGCACAATTGATTAACAATACAATTGGCAATAATTAAAAATATATTACTATTTACAAATGGTGAATATTATAATTACCGCTCAAATGGATACATCCATCTATATTGCATAGGTCCCGCAACTTTTGCTTCATATGCAAGATGCAGCGATAGGTGTTCCATTGAGTCAAAGTAGCTGGGAGGAAAGATATGCTCAAGCTTGCACAAAATTATCGAAATTTTTGGGTGTAAATGTTCCACATCTTGCTCTCGTAACACAGTACTAGTTAGTTCCGTAAAAAACAACTCAGTTATGTTACTTCTTCCCACACTTTACTAGGCAACAAATCACGAAATACGATAGGAACCAACCTCTACATAAAAACATGGCAGTCATGACTTTTTAACCCAAATAATCTATACTTCTTCATTTCAACACATCAGCCCATGTTGAAAACAAAACCATCAGGAAATCTAATCGACTTAAGCCATTCACACAAGAATTGTTTTTGTTGTTTATCCAATGAATAACATGTTTTTGGATATTTTCTCATTTGTCCATAATGATGAAGCTCTGGTCTGTGACATATGTTTTTAATATCTTCTCTTGCCTTAGCATTGTCTTTTGTTTTGTAACACCCGCCGCCCAATCCCGGAGAACTAGACGACGGATGCCACATTCGGTGCCAGAGCACTGCCTTATTTCACTTACTAACTCAAGATCACATATTAAAAGTGGTTAGATTTTCATAAGGAAGCAAGTAATTTAAAATTTAAAAATAGAGTTTGAGGAAATTCCTATGAAAATTTTGCAAGAGTCTCCCTTACAAATTAACTTGCCACACAAAGAAAATATACACACTTCCAATACAATTTTCTCCAAACCCCAAAACTCCAATTCAACTCAATTCATTAGCAAACACTTCTAAACATTCGTCCATCACATTTAGATACCATCGTCAAAATTATAACCATTCATTTCAGAAGTAATTATTGATAATTATACACCAAAATAAAATAAAAAGTCATTACTTAATCAATCACAACTCTTAATTAATAATAAACTTAACATATACAACCTTCACCATTTATAATTTTTATGTACATGCCAAAATCACTATACAAGATATATCCTACCCAAAATGTTATATCTACTCTGATGCTCTCCTTTGGTCCTGAAAGGCGTCCTCCGCTCCTAACCTGCGCGTGATAAAAATCAACGCGCTGAGTGGAAGACTCAGTGGTGCTAAATAATCAACAATGAAAATAATACAAAAAGCCAAATAACCATTCCCGAAAATGCATTTAGATGCTCAAATTAAATATAGAATAAATACCAAAATATCATTAATTAAATTTGAACACTATGAAAACCATAAAAGGATTATAACACACATGAGTCCTTCTTCTTTATAATATAATAAAATTTCATTCTTAGTTAGGCTCGTACTCAACAGAAGGAATGTAAGCAGATTCGATCGTGGCCTGTGAAAGCACCACCCCCATCATATAATCATGACCTATGGAAGTGCCACCCCCATTATATAATCGTGGACTGTGAAAGCACCACCCGCATCATATAAATCGTGGCCTGTGAAAGCACCACTGTGGCCTGTGGAAGCGCCACCCCCATCTCATAATAAGCGCGTCCGCTTATTCATAAGGGCTGATAACCCTAGCTTATGATCATAGCTCCACATAAATAAACGGGCTGATAGCCCGAGCATGCTCACATATCGCAATACATCTCATCATACTACAAGTCAATCATGTATAGTAGAGCCCAAAATAACTGCATTCTTCCACAAATAGTCTCATTTCTCATTCACCATTTCTTATCCAAAAACATTTAAAATTAACACTCATTACGTATACATAAATCCTTTGCAAAATATCTTATAACTTAACATATTCCTCACAGAATTTCATAAACTTATAACTTACTAAAATTCAATTGGACATATTCAAAATAAATATACTTAATATAATATAAAAGTACTTAAATCAAGAAATTTTCAGCATTTTCTTAAACCTGACCTTTATTGTGTTCTCAGGGTATAACTGAAGTTCTAGGACTTCAAATTGAGTGAAAATTAATTCATTAGAAAGATAAGATAAAATGATAAAAATATTGTGAAGGGACCATAGTCCAGATCATTTTCTAAGAGGGTGAAAGAAACACAAGAACACAAACCAACAGTCCAAACACGATTCAGCACAACCAGTTTTGGTATAAAGATCATAAGTTGAGTTATATGTACTCAAATTAGACACGAGAGGAGGATTTAGAAAGATAAGAAGTAGAAATAAAACATTTATGAAGAACACAAGATATTATCTTGCCATTTTAATTGCCAAAAGGGACAATCAATTCGGATATATAAGTGAGATGCCATAACAGAACCAATTTTGGTATTTAAACCATAAGTTGAGCTACAAGTATTGGAATTGAACATAAGAGGATGTTTTGGAAATCTGAGAAATAGAGATACAACTTTCATGATGAAGTCAGAAGCAAATGGAAATTATAAAAGGGTCAAAAATAACTTTCAGTCCAACCTAAGTACACCTCTAACATCAAAATTCATTAAAAACCTAAAATTTAAATCTTAAGAGAATGAAAGGGAAATTAGAATATTATTGCACTAACCTCTTTTTCAAGCTTAAACAAGCTTAAAAAATCTATCCTTGGGCCTTCTCCTTACCTTTGGTGGAGGTTCACCAATCTCTTCAAAGTAGGAGAAGAGCTCATTAAAATCAAAATTAACAATAGAAAAGAAAACAGCATGGCTTAATGCATGAATTCCATGGCTAATCCTAGAATTATACTTAATAAATCACAAAACCCAAAAGTTACAACTTAACTCCTTTAATGGCAACTTCACATCCAAAGCTTAGGAACTCCAATTTCTAGCTTCTATTACTTGTTCCTTATGAGTTAATTACTTTTCTATGATTTAATTAGGTGGTTTAATGGAGATTGTGGTAGAAAAAATGAGAGAAATGAAGGAAGAAGAAGAGAAGAAGAATGGCGTGAGAATGGGGAGGAAGAAGAAAGAGAATGGGTAGACACTTAAGTAGCAAAGTCAAACTTTGCTTCCTCTCTTTATGCTTAATCAATGGCTAAGATCAAGTCTTAGGTAAATCTCATCCAATGGCTCTAAATATTCCTCAAATAATTCATTTCTAAACATTATTTAACTCCTCAATTTAATTAAATTAACTCCTCAAAAATAATTCACCATTTATTCCTCAATATACCACAATAAAAATAATATTCCCTAGTTGCCGTAATCCTCCGAAAATATTCATGAAATATTCCCTACCCACCTAAATCATGCAAACATGCTCCAAAAATATTAATTATAATATTAGACACATGTGGTAATTTTTTTGGACCGAAATAATACTAAGTCCCGAACTGATGGTACTATTCATAGACCGGTACTATTACCGACACTGAAAAAGACTTTGAAAAATGGACCGTTACACTCAAAAGCTGCCTTTTTGAAGATTTCCCTAAAGTTTATGGAAGAATGGATAAAGAAACCTAAAAGTTGAGTTCGTGATCCAACAATCTGAGTTTAAGATGAGATAAACGTGTTTTTCGGATTTTTAATGAATCCATAAGGTTTTTTTTATCAAATATGAATGCTCAATAACTTAAATCAAAGTAGGAACACAAGTTCTTCTTCGATTCTTAGTTAAGTTTTGAAAATACTAGAGTTTCCTTAAGGTTTTCCAAAAATCCTTCCTTTCACAATTGTTAAAGCCCTATTTATAGGCTAATGGGAATGCGTAGCCCTATTTAGGGTTTATGTGGGAAATGCTAGTAGTGGGCCCTGAAATAGGGCTGAGCCCAATTTTATAAAATCAAACTAGGTGACATGCAAAATGAGGTAGTGCAATGGGAAGTGTGCTAGATGGGCCTAATGCACTTCTCGGGCCCGATTTCATCGTGAAACATCCGGTGACCCAAATAAGTAAAAATGATTAAACACGTGTATTATCTTAGACATAGACCATTGGTCCAAAAATCGGGATGATTGGGAATCCCGATCCAAACTTATGTAAAAAATGGTTTATCATCATTGAACCTTTAGGGGCAAACTTTGAGCGTCTATAGTTTGCCCCTACTTTGATGATATTTTGCTTTTTAAGCAAGATTTTTCAAAGTGTAAAGTAGAAGCACAAGTAAGAAAATGATTACTTAGTCGTCGCTGAGTTGTCGAGTCTAGTTGAGACAAGGCGGGTGTCCTCAAGACAGTATTTGTTCTTTGGATAGCTTGGATGGATGAAGTGCACCAATTTGTATGCTTTATTGATGTAGGTTGTGATTTTGGCAATTTTAGGTGGACGAATTGTGTCATGGTGGTTGACGTCTTTTACGGCTGACTATACTAGTTAGCGGCTTGGTTGAAATGCATTGCTTTGGACAGGGGTCACTTTGGTCATGTAGGGTGGAGGAAATGCACCACGGTGATATTGGCGACTTTTGTGGTTGATTGTGCCATTAGGTGGCTTTGTGGGAATGTGTCACTTTGGACATGTATGGTGGAGGAAATGTGCCATGGTGGTTGTCGGCAATTTCTACGACTGATTGTGCCATTTGGTGATTTAAGTGTGTCACATGGGATAGCTTGGGTGCACCACTTGGGACAACTTGGTTCTAAAATGCTCTACTGTGGGAGGTTTTCAATAAGGGCATGAAATGCGGATGAGCTGCGCCATGGTGATTGTCGACGGTTTTAACGGATGTGTGCTTTCGTTGAAGGGCTTTGGCTAGCTTAGGGGACTTATGGTGCCTTCTTTGAAGAGCTTTTGTTGCCTTAAGGACTTACAGTTTGAAATGCTCCTCTTGGGGAGGTCCCTACAAAAGCAATTTTTACTAACAGGAAGATAGGCCTTCGGCCAATGGTTAGAGTTAGAAATTTTTTATTCAGCTCGAAAAAGTGTGCACATGTGAAACGTGACTTTACATAAAAATGTATGAGGTGAATTTGTGTAAATTTGCGTGAGTTTGTGAATTTGTGTGAATTTGCGTGAATTTATGGATTTGTGTTTTTGTGTGAATTTATGAATATGTGTGCTCATATGTGTTTTAGTGTGAATTTATTAAACACCATGTTGTGGCATGCAAAATAAGGAAACTTATGGCTAGTGGTGTGTTGCCCTGCTTAGGCAGTGGGCCATTGATGGGTTGTCGGCTAAGCATGAGAGTTGCTCGCAGCAAGTGGGTCGTTCAACCATTTTAGGCACAAAGATGAAATCGAGCCCATAGACCCACTTAACTTTATAAAAAGGTGAAAGTGACACTTATTTGTCACTTTCAACCTGACTTTCAAAACCTCTTCTTAAAGCTCTTTTTTCTTCTCTTTCTCTGTACCAAGATTGATGTCTACTGAAAACATTGCGAATTGGACCTGTGAGCCATTTTAGGCACAAACCTCTTCTTAAACTTGTTCTTAAAGATGATCAATCTTATGACTCGACCTGTGAGCCATGGCATGAAGTTGTGGGAGTTTATCCATGATGTAGGGACTTCTATAAGCTTGCGACATGATTTACCTAGCCACCTTTGCTAGGGCTCATTTGAGGTAATTGAAAACTCTTTCTCTTGCTGTTTTTGCATTACAAATACTAGAAAAATGTGAACATTAGGTTATGAATCACAAACTAGGTAGAATTTTACAGTTTGGGTAATTTTTAGGTTATGGCGGGCATGCCACTACATGTGGCGTGTGCCACAGAGGCTATGGCGTACACCTTTATGGCTCATGCCACTCTTGTTTGTTTGGCTGCTCTATTGTGCTATGGCGTGCTCCACAGCAGTAGTGGCGTACGCCACTTGAGTGGTGCCTTGCACCATTACTTGGTGGCTTATGCCACAGTAGCTGTTAAACATGTATTTTTGTTGTTTTTTCTTAATTTCCTACATCAAAACATATAAATATGTGCCTTTGCACTTTTATTAGTATACTTACAACAGTTTATTTTGTAGAAGAGCGCGAAGTGCAAATATCTATCAGTAATTCCTATACGACCGGTGAGTGGTTCTACTGGTTGCTTGTCCGAGTCTAAGACCATGTTTGGGAGGCGAGCTTTGGTCATTTCATCGATACTCTACCACGAGTGCAGGGACGGACCCTCCCGTATAGTATTTTGGCTCTCATGCAGTGGTGGATGGACACTACCCATACCTTCTATCTATTATTCGGTGAGATGGCGATCACCCAGTTGACTTTGCTGCCTCTACTAGACTTTCTTTTAGACGTCAGTCGATTGTTTTTGGTGATCAGCTGAGGAATCTGAATCAACCGGGTTTGCGAGTGAGCCTTTGAGCAGCTATCAGATGGAGCCCATCATCTCCGAGGGTTTATTATGAGAGTATCATATCTCATTATGAGCATATGCCTTGGGATCATGTGGCAGAGTTGGATGTGGATGTGGTAGCCTGAGCATTTCTCTTCTATCTGATGTCGGCCACCTTATTCACAAACCATAGTGACGATGAAGATTTGGCGCTACTAACACGTCTATAGGATTTGAGAACAATTAGGAAGTATAACTAGGGAGTTGCTGCTTTGTCATACTTGTAGTACGTGGTGGACCTCTATGTTCAAGGAGCGCACCTGAAGGTTGACTATAGGCGTGTCATTGAGGTAAGAAATTATGTTCTCTTACATGATTCTTCCTCTTATTTGCTTTCTTCTCGCTCTTTTACTTATTTATTGACTTCATCCGAAGGTATGCTCACACTATCTCAAAGATTTCAGTATTCTGACATTTGCTGAGCAACTTATCCTGGGATTGGGTAAGTGGTTACCTCTCACTGCCTTTTATTTTTATTCTTTCTTCCTTTTTTTTCTCTTCTATTTTTTTATTTAACTTTTCTTCTCATATTATTGTTTTCTGTTTTTTGTCATTTTGTAGATGGTGAGGTACCCATGAGGGGAGGTAACTGAATATCCTGATTTTATCCAGACAACCATTGGGTACCTGTATAGATGACTTCTCCTTCTTACTCTATTTTATAATGTGTATTACCTCAGAGAGAGGGTGTACAAGTGGAAGCTTGGACCGGAAAGGAGGAGGGTGCCTCATGACATGTCGTACTACATGCTGTCCACTTAGTCTATTCAGCTGGAGCATGACTTTACATCTACACATAGAGGATCAGCTGCTATTGATCATCTGATTGCTTTTGTACCTGACACCTTTGCCATCTTCATTCAGACTTAGCTCTTAGTCCATATCCCTCCTCCATTTGAGTTTGACCCTTTTGTTGAGGCGAACAAGCCTAATAAGGATCAGGGCGATGCCCTAACTCAGGTGAGTTTTATCCCTTTTTATTATGTTCTTGGTTTTGCCCCAATGTCTTTTTCTTTTATTCGCTAACTGTGCTTTATTTTTATAGCAGCAACAACGCATCAAGCGTGGGAGGAGGGGTTCTGATTTTGAGGCTCCAAACATGGCTGTTATGGTTGGCAAGCTAGAGTGTGGCCCAAGTGCTTCCTTCTCTTTTATTTTAGAGCGCACTGGGCAGACAGCATAGGGTATGCTAGAGACCCATCTCATGAGCCCATATCAGATATCTCTGCTGGGTTGCACCCATGTAAGTATTCCCTTCTCTTCTTCCAACCATTGTTCATTTGTATTATTTCACTCTCTTATTGGCTGCCCCTATCTTATACTGTAGGTGTCTATTACTGATTATAATGAGGTGTTGTCAACTATATGAAGTGACGCGCGTCAAATTAGTTGTGGTGAGGCTCTTCGATGAGCACATATTTGTAAGTATAAAAATAACAATACAAAGGAAAATATACATTATGAGGACGACAGTTCTTATCTCCATCTCATAGTTTTTCTAAGAGTCACTTCAGATAACCGAATCAAATAGGTTTGGTTCATTTTATTTAATAAAATTGATTTTATCAAACCCATTTTAATCCTTATGGAAATGATTTCCTTACTTTGGTAAGAGTTTTACATTTTTGGAGTTGCCACCCTAATCTATGGAAATTTCTTGAATTAATTAATTCTTTGAAATCAATTAATCCAATTTTAACCAGAGTTGGGTTTGGGAGTGAGGCACGAATATGAAAAGGTGTTATGCAATCATTTCGCCAGATTGAAATTGGCTTCCTAATTATCCGAATATTCATTATTCATTAATATTGGTATTAATCTGAATTGAGATGTAAAATATTTTTTTATACAATTTTTAAAAATATGTCATCCAAGCAATTAATCACAAATAAATCATACATCCAACATAAATAAAACATCCACAGAGAAGGAGGGAGGAGAAAATAAATTTCAACCCTTTCCTAAAAGAAAAAATACTTCTACCCAATTAAACCCTTACATATTCCCAAACCCCCTAACTAATACAAATTAATAGAAATAAAATTATTACAAATCACAAAGTATGAAAATAAATTATTAGACATTAAAAAAATATATCTAAACTATTACATACCAATTAAAATGAGAATCCTTAAGAATTCTCTACAAATTACACAAATATTACATTCCCCAAATTAAATAATAAATAATGCAAATATAAATAGCAATTAATGTAAACATTAATCCACAAAATTAATAGAAATAACCACCACACAAACATTCACACAATACATGATGAATGTAAACATTAGAGGAATACAAAATCAAAATGAAAATGTTAGAGCAATAATAAATGATGAACAAAATAAATAGCACAAAAAAGTAAAATAAATAAAATGGATAGAAAATAAAGAATGGCAGAATATGTAAACGACATAAATAAATATTCTATAATTATACTAATATGTGGTGTAGAAGAAAAATTAAAAGTGTATGAATTAAATGTTAGTTGAATAAAAATACTAATAAATATAATAATTTTAATAAAATTTCAAGCTCATGATCACAATATACACTTGTTCGATGAATAAAGTTCACAAATCATTGAAAGAAATAATATTAAAATTGTTAATATACTTATCTGGATCAAGAAATGAGTTGTGTATCGTAGTTCAACTCACTTCGATCTCGAAATCTAGGCACGATTTTTGAGTTTTTTTAATTATCTAGCTTCTGAAATAATGATCTCGTATCACTGGAAGTGACTCACGCCCCATTCCAAGGTAACTAGAGTTCATAAACATCAGAAGAACCCAAGAAAAAGAAAAAAACACGTTTCTGCAGGTTTCTATAAAGATGCAATGGAAGACATAAGGTTGTGGCGAACACTACAACGCTTATGGCAGACGCCATAAATCTTGTGACGGTGGTCATAACCTTATGACAGACGTTACATCAATCTAAAAAGCTGTGAAAATATGCAAAACTGAGTTTTTGCAGCTTTCTCTCACAAATTACTCAATTTTTGTAGTTTAACCTTAAAAATGCATTGGAAATAAAAAGGAAACAAGGTTCAGACTCTCAATTTACCTTGTTTTGAAGAAAAATACTTGATTTTCTTAAAGTTGATGAAGACCACCTATTAACATTGATTCTTGAAAAATGATCGGAGATTGTGTGGTTGATTTGTGCTTCTGAAAGTGTTTGTGAACCTAGAATTCACTGACTATCTGATGGAAACACTCTCTCACACACAAAAAACTAAGATTTCTTAAGATGTTTGGATTGAAATGGTTTTAGTTTTGATTTTGTTTTGGTTTTCTCTAGTTTTCTCTTCTTCTATCAATTTGTGATCACAAGTTTGTTTAACCCAAAATGTGCCAACCTCCAACCCTAAACCAAAGCCCTCTATTTATAGGTAAATGATAGGGCTAGCATTATTTAGTGCCTAAGTGATAGGTGGGCCCCACAAATGAACTTATTTTTAATTTTTTACGAAATCAGTTTGAATGGTACGTACAATGATGTAAAGTGCAAAAATTTATTGTAACGCCCACTACCGAATCTCGAAGGACTCAACGACGAGCGCCACATTCAGTGCTGGAGCATTTTCTTATATTACTTAATAATTCTAAATCATGTATTAGAAGTGGCTAAGTTTTCATGAGGAGGCAAGTAATATTTTTTTTAAAACAAGGTTTAAGGAAATTCCTACGAAAAATTCACAAGAGTTTCCCTTAAAAGTTAATTTGCCATGCAAAGAAAACAGAAACACTTCCAATATTAATTCCTCCAAACCCCAAAACTCTAAATCAACATAATAGGTCACGCAACACTTCTAAATATTTACATTGATCAACTTAGGTTTTATAATAATATGATATCATCCATTCGAAGATTTATATGCTAACGATCATTCACTTTAAAATTCGCAATAAGATAAAACTTCTTAATTTATCACAAATCTCATTAATTTACAAATTCAATATATACAACTTAATCTCTTATAATATTTTTATACATGGCATAATATATCCTATACACGTCCTACCCAAGATAAATTTTCCTTCTCTTATGCTAGGCCTCCGGTCCTCGAGTAGTACCCATTGTCCCTAACCTGCGCGTGATGAAAATCGACGCACTGAGTATATCACTTAGTGGTGCTAAATAACTTAATAGTACAATATATAAGGGTGCCTAAGCAACAAACTTAAAATACAATTTCAAATACTTTAATCAAATACAAAAATACCAAAAATATACAAATCAAATTAAAATATTTCAAAAATCACAAATAAGTCCATTCTTAAGAATAAATTCATAGTTCGATAAATATAAGAAAAATTCTATAGATACAAATATATTTCTATTTTAAATCATCATTTTTCTTATAGACCATTTCATAATAAAGTATTTCATAACTTAATATATTTCCACAAAATTCCATAATTACAAATACATTTCCTTTTCTTTCATAAAAGAACAGAACATATTCTTAGTTAAGGACTCATACGTATTCTGAAAGAAATATAAACAGATTTGGTTACATAGATATCAGAAATAGAATTTGGCTTGTGAAAGCGCCACCAGTTGTGGTCTGTGAAAGCACCATCAGAAAAATTGGCCTATGAAAGCGTCACCAGTTGATAAGCGCATATACTTATCCATAAGGGCTAATAATCCTAGCATATGATCATAGCTTCCATATAACAGAATGGCCTAATAAGCCGAGCATGCTCATAACCAGAATAAACCTCATCCTACCAAATTTGAATCATACATACTTGAGCCCAAAATCATTTCCTTTTCTTAACAGATAATCTTATTTCTGATACATAATTTCTTAGCAAAACCTTTCACAATTGCTTAGTTATTATTACAAAATTTCTTAACTTACAACTTCATTAAAATACCAAATTCATACTTATGAAACTCAAAGCTTTCCTTTTTCAAAATATATACTTAAAATACAATTCAAAACTACTTAAGTAAACCTTAAAAGTATTACTTATAATCAAATGACAATAAATCCCTTCTTTCACTTTTTCAAGGCATCCTTTAAGTTGTGTAAAATTCATAATAAGTTT
>CANUEX010074402.1:0-86453 GCA_948099535.1 Jatropha multifida | reverse complement strand
GAATGATTGAGTTGAATAAAATAAGGCCCTGTGATAGTTTGAGTCATTAAGAATATAATGGGTCAACTTGTAGAATATTTTCATGTAATTATGGTGTTGAAATCAGAGATTAGGCTTACTACGGGCCTCGGGGGCCTTAAGCTTATCCAGGTTCTAGTGCCGGTCCGGCCCATGGAAACGGGTTGTGACATGTAAGCATGCTAAAGAATGTGACATAGAAGAAATATGTAGTGAAAATATCTTTTGAATTTGGGTTATAATTTTAGCAACGGATAAATATTTCGTTGCAGACCCTTTTATAGACCAAGTTGTAAAACCCTTTATCAACTCTTAATAGTGGAAAAATAATAAAATAAAATTTATTAATTAATAAAATTAATATGATTAGTGATAATCAAATTTAATTAAAATTATTATATCATTTTAATCGATAAATAAAATTAAAATTTTTCTAATTAGAGGTTTATTTCTTTAACACAATTCATGATAATGCTATTTAGGAGGAAAACTTGTAAACTTGTAATTATTTACGGTTATTAAATAATTATAGTTAATCTATAATTTATAAATTTAAATTATAAGGACTATAAATAAAAATTATTATATTAATTTATAAATAGAGAAAGAGCAAGATATGATTGTAATCTCAAAAATTTCAAATTAATAAAAGTTTGATGTAACAATTCTTTATAGTGAAAAACAATAAATTTTTTATATCCAAAAGTAATTAAACTAAACATAGATGCAGTGGTATAATATGATAAATTTCTAATTGGAATGTGATTAAATTTATAATAAAGTAATAAATTGATATCATAATTATGATAAAATTAATAATAATATTTTTGTCAATTCATAAACTTAATAGGAGCGTTTTGAGAATTCAATATCCCCTTCGTACTTTTATATATGTTATAAATAACGTTAAAGATAAATTACAATAATAGTAAATAAAAATAATAAAAAAATATTAAATTATTATTAATAATTCATATATTAATATAATGAAATAAAAAAATTTAAATTTTTAAATGCTTAATTATCTATATATAGTTATCTATTAAAAAATTATAGTCAAATTATATAGGTATTATATATATATATTTTATTAAAATTTTTTAATTAAAAATGACTAAAATTAAGGTTATTTTAAAGTATCTTAAATTTTATAAAAATAATATAAAAAATTTCATTATTCCTCCTTTATTCTCACTTTTATATATAATATATTATAAATAGATAGATAGATATAGATAGAGTGATATAGATAAAGTAAAAGTCAATGGAATTATAATATTTTTTTACAAAAATTAAAATTTGGTTTTGAGTATACAAAAATTAAAATTGAATTTACACTCTTTAGTCTTAAATTAAATTGCAAAAAAAACAATATATTTGTATATTAAAATTTCTTTTCTATACAATAAAATGAAATTGAAATAATTTATTTTTTGAATAAAAAAATAAAAAATCCTCCTAAAGTTAAGGGTGTAGTAATTTTTTTTTTGTTTGAACAAAATTCGGAAGAGTCAATTAATGGCAACAGCTTAAGAGCCGCCCGTGCAATCTATATATATAATAAAATAAAGAAAGAAACAAAGGATTTCTCCAAATTGATTTTGAAAATAAAACTATTCATATATGTAAATATTAGACGTTGGATCTAATCAGCTGCCTATATACCAACTACCAAGCACTTGAAAAGAAAGAAAGAAGGATATATTCGTCTTTTAACTTTAACTAAACGAGTCAAGCTTGATTCAAGACCTTAGCAGGGTTTATAATCTGACAGATGCGCGCTACCTGTTAACAAATAAATATTGATTGTTTAATAATTAATTATTGTTGCAGTGTAAAATGATCATTAGTTAAAAATAATTATTTTCATAAATTATTGTTTATCATATATGTTTAAAATTTTTTAAAGTAAATTAATGTTTTTAATTTAATTTGTTCTACAAATAAAAAATGTTAATTAAATTTTTTTATAATAATAACTTGTAAAAATAAATATCGAGTTTAATTAAAAAAAAAAATAATTAAATCTAATAATTTATAAAATTATTACCCCTTCCATCCACTTTTATCTATGGGTTTTTAGACATTATTTATGTTGTTTTGAGAAAATTAGAAAGTATTAATTATTTTTCTAATTTTATATAATTTCTTTTATAAACATAATAATTATTTTCTACAGGTTCATAAAATACTTAGTATCACCTTCACTCTCTTTTAATGATAGATTAATATAGAGAAAATTGATAATTAGAGGCTTAATATATTAAAATACTTCGAACTTTGTAATTAAGCTTTTATAATTTTGCATTGTTTTAACATTTTCTGTTAATTTTTTTATAACACCATCATCATCGATCATAATTAGAAATGAAAAATATTCTTTCTATCTGTACTTGAAAACTCACATTTCTTATCTTAAAAAAGAAAAACTGAAGGTCTTTAAGATTTAATTACTTTAGTAAGGTAATTAAAAATTAGTTCTGATATTTAGTCTTTCTGAAAATAATAATAATAATAATAATAATAATAAAACTCACCCCAGATTTATTCCAAATTTATGGGGCAAAAATACAAAAACTCCTATGTATCCGTCCCTAAAATTCTCTTGATTTCCACTTTTCTTCCTGTCTTAACCTTTACGTCTTCGTCTATAAATCATACAACCAGCCTCCAGGGCGCACCGTCCCTGCCAAAAGATTCACTTGTTTAGACAAAATAAAAAGAGACCAACACACCGTAAGTCACTGAATCAAGAACCGGAGAAATATTTAATCCAATGGTGAGAAACCCGCCTTCATCTTCTTCTTATTCAACTGCTACGGGCAGGAAAACCACTACACCATGCTGTAGCAAAGTGGGAATCAAGAGAGGGCCATGGACGCCGGAGGAGGACGAGCTCTTGTCAAACTATATCAAGAAAGAAGGCGAAGGACGGTGGCGTACTCTGCCTAAAAGAGCTGGGCTGCTTAGATGTGGAAAAAGCTGTCGTCTCCGGTGGATGAATTATCTCCGGCCTTCTGTTAAACGAGGCCGTATTGCTCCAGATGAAGAAGATCTAATTCTCAGACTTCACAGGTTGCTTGGTAACAGGTATATTTTAATTGAGACTGATGAGCTAATTTTTGTTTCTTTGTTTTCTGAATCAGATTCTGTTTAAATATATCCTTTTTCTTTATTTTTTTTAAATTTTTTTTAGGGTTTCACCGTTACTTGCATACGAGCTGTATCAATTATATTGCATATTCAATTAATTAGTTTCTTAGAATTTGATTCCTTTGAACTGGGTTTGTTCTCTCTTTTTTTCCCCCTATATCTCTCCCTGGGTTTTGATCAATTTTCAATCTTTATTTCTATATGTTCAATCTATCAAGGTATCTCTCTGATTTTCATTTCTCAAAATCTTAATAATACGTATTAGGGTTCTTTATCTTTTTCCAGATAATTTCAAAAGTTACAAACTTTATTAGCTGATACTATAGGGTGTCTTTTTTCCTTCTGTGGTGCACCACCTCCATCTGATATGGGCAGGTGGATATATATGTGGGTTAGGTAAATGATTTCCAGATCTTCTTAGCTATGATTGAACCGTTGATTTTGTTTCCTAAATTTCCAAGGGTGTCAATCTTCCTTTCTTTATGAGATTTCTAATCACTTCAATTATCAATGGTTAATTAAAACATAATCACCTAGAAATATTTTGATTCTCAAATCTTTTTTTTTTCTCAGTATTAATCGTTATCCTTCCCTAATTTCAGATGGTCATTGATAGCCGGAAGGATACCGGGACGAACTGATAATGAAATCAAGAATTACTGGAATACCCATCTAAGCAAGAAGCTAATTAGTCAAGGGATTGATCCAAGAACCCACAAACCATTGAACCCTAACCCTAGTTCCTCACAAATTGACCAAAACCAAAATACTGGCCCTAAGTCTGTCAATTTGGAAGAAACTGAAGGTAGGACTTATCGTACTATAGCAACTAGAGTGAGCCAAAATTTCAACATGAGTACCCTGGATCATTATCATCAACCAAACCCAGTAGTTTTTGATAATGGTGGTAGTGCTGATCATAATTGGCCTAATTGTGATGATCTTGCTATGGAGTTACAAAACGGTGATCAAGGACAAAGCAATGCGAATCAGTTCTATATTGGAAATGGAAATGATGACGGTTTCTCTTCGTTTCTTGATTCTCTTATCAATGAAAATGAGAATCTGTTTATGACTCAACAGCAACAGCTGCAACATCCTAGTATGATTGTCTCTTCAGCACAGAATTCTAGCATCTGGGAAGCCGAAGTTGTATCTTCTATGGCTGCCTTCGTCGATGAAGAAGTTGCTTTAAAATAAAATAATCATTCTGCATCATATACACAAGTGGATAAAGAAAATCAGATGGGCTAATTAATTAAGCTTCACAGTCATCTAATTTATGTAAAATGTTGTTGCTTCTGTAGTTTTTTGTGCTTGCATACACAGTTTCTGTAAGCTATAGATTGTATGTAGGAGATGAACTTTTTTTTCTGCATGTATCAATTAATCCAGTCCTTTTAGATCTCGTACAAAGTTTTCTTTAACAAAAATGTTCTTCTCTTTCTCAAAATTTCAATGTAATTAATATTCTATGCTAGAGATCTCTTCTATTTCTATCATATTACATGCATACATGAATCTATCTAGTGCAACTGATGCAATAATATTGCTTACATTTTCCGCGTGTGTGTGTGTGTGTGTATATCTGAAGAATTGGCTTACATATCAATTCAAAGGAATACGAGTTCATTAGTTGAATAATTAGTACACATGCATGTGATTATTCAATCTGTATTATCCTTTCTCCCATATATACATACATATATATATATATATTCATGCATGACAAATTATATAGGTTTTTCCCTTTTGAAATCCTTATAAATATCAGGGATTATTGATGCAAGCATGCACATGCACACAAGTTCCATATTTGAGAATGTTAACTGGCACATCATGCTTTTTTATTTCATCACATGCATACACAATAATAAGCGTATATACGATGATTTTTAAGTTTGATTTGAGTATTCAAACTCTAACAGCAACATCTTTTATTTGAACGCATCATGTATTGTTTTCTTACATGTATATTCAGTACGAAAAGAAAAATAATAATGATGTGTAATTTTTTTAAAAATTTTGGAAGCGGTGAATTTTTTAATTCACTAAAAGTCTTATCGATAATCAAAATAACATAAAGGTAATATTCTTTTTGACTCATCAAATTAGTAAATAGAATTCGAATTTGAGACCTCTTAATTTTTATATTAACAGAAAAAACCAATCAAACTATACTTAATTGGCAGGTGATGAAATATTTTTCAATGCATGCCCTTTAAACAGTATTAGCCTCGCAAGTTTCTTTTCTTAGAATCATGCACGTATAGATGTTTAGGTTAAATATGCAGGATTATAAGTTGGAGAATAGAATGAGTTGATGAAGGTATTTGAGAGCAACACGCGCGTGTTAATGCAATACCTATCTTGTAGTCTAAGAAATTAAAGATTTACAATTAAATCAATTTAAAAAAAGATTTACAGTTAAATAATTAATGTGTTTTTTTAATCTCTAATTAGATTTTTCTTCCTAATGCCAATTAATATAGTTGAAGGTCCTCTATCTTTCGTGAGGGCTTAGCATCTATGCTACGTCGTTTAAATAATTATATAACTATATGCGATTTTTTTTCTTTTTCTTTTTTTTTCCAAAAAAAATAGGTACTATTATTAAGGTTTTGTCAGCTCCTCCAAAACTTCAAATGTCAACCCTCTTTGCCTCCCACACAGATGTCAGTCACATTGAATTTTAGGTTGCAATCCTACTCCCCTTTGATAAAGTCTAGCTTGCTGATCTTTTGATCTTTCACTAATGAAATTGAACATTTTAATTATCACAATATATATAAAATTTCAGTGATAATTCAAATATTTTACACAATTTAAAATTCAAAATTTTACTTTAATAAAATTCTTTAAATTTCTTATACATATATCAAACTAATGAAATTTTCAAAATAATAATAAATACTAGCTAGTGGTAGATAAAGAAACACATGTCACATATGTAGAAACTCAACCTAACCTTCTTATATGAATGAAAAATATTAATTAGCTTTTTTCAGTAAAAAAGGAAAAGAAGAAATTAAGTTACAAAATCAACAATGAAGGGCAGATAAATGAGTGGTTTGCGAGGTTGATGAACACTGAGTAGGTAGACGTGGCATCATACATTTGACCTGTGGGTGTGCATTTTTTTTTCAGACAAACACTTGTGTTGCAAACCCAACAAAGTTAATTCCAAGATGTGCTGCATTGTTTTCATAATAAGATGTGTAAAAACTCAAACCCTAATAGCTCAAAACTTCGCAAGATTGTGTATTATTTTTGTAGAAAAACTTGGAGTTCGTTCAAGAGTTTTTTATGGGGAAAATAAAATAAATCTTCTAAGCTAGTGAACTACTCTCCTTCCTCTCCCTTTCTCCCTATCTCATGCTTTCTTTCTGTACTGTAATTATATGCATGGTTGGAGAGTAGTCAGGTTTAGTTTCTAAACTCAATCATCACAATAAGTAATCAAACTATGCAAAACAATACTAGATACAGACATGCAACTGACAACAACTCCATTAAGTTCTTTTTTTAGTCTCAAACACCGTTCAAAAATAAGAAGCGATCATGAAGGAGAACTACGTTTTACAGGTTAATAGAAAGACAGAAAAAGAAATTAAAACTTGAGAACTCTTATATATATATATTGCCAGAAAAGACAATCAATCAAGAAAGGAAAGTAAAGATGCAGACTGACCTTGAAAATGGAAAAAAGAATTGCTTGTTCTTTGTTAATGGACTTTTGCACAGCATTCTTCTCCATTTAGACCTCGAAAACCAGTTCCTGGTAGAAGAAGCAATCGGATCATAGAATCTTGAGAACTTATATATAAAAACATGAAAATTTATTACATCTATATATATATATATATATTGGGAAGATTCCAAAATTTTAATTTGCATAAAGAAAAATGAAAAGGGTTTAAGTGATCAAATAAATAAATAAAGTTAAAGGGTTTGGAAGATACTCTTGGTATGTAGTGGAGTGTGGGAGATATATTCATTATAATAAATATATCACATGTTTATCAGACCATTGGCTGACCGAACGTTCGTCTTTAGCATGGACCTACCCTTCTTTTTTGGATTTTTAATTTGATTTTTTTTTCAACTATCAACTGCCATTAGTTTTTGAATATTTTCCACTAAAATGGTAGAAGAGAGCATGCCAATATTGCAATGAGAGCAGCTGCTTCTCTTCTCCTCATTGCAACTTAAAAATATTTATAAAAAAATAATATTGATAAATGCACAAGGATATGTTCAGAAATACATTTTTACAAAATCACATTAAAAGAAAGATGCAGTTTGATTTGAAATTTGTTCTTTAAGAGTTAGGATCTCACGAAACTTATGACTTCTATCTTTCCTTCCATTTTTTTCTCCTTCTAATGATCCGACCATCATTGTCATGCTAATTTCGTGTTATCATTTTTTTTTTCTGCGATTGTAGATATTCTGGTTTCAGCACAATTGAAGCTTTTCATATATAAAGCGTTCCAGATAATACTTAATCTGTAAAAGTTATTATATATTTTTTTTAAGAACTCACGCAAAACTCAATTACTAATTCAGTTAACATTTATATAATTTTTAGCTATAATTATAATTATTGTCGGCTCATATTGTCTCAAAGCAAAGAATGTCTGCCGTAAAATATGATTCTATTATTTCTATGCTTATTTGACTCGTTAAGTAGAATATTCATTTTTTAGACGGAATGATCTCATAGTAAATTTATTGTAAAAATTAAAAAATGTTATAATAATTTTAAAATATAAAGAAAGGAAATTGTTAATTAGAATATAATTTAGAAAGTAAGTGTATTTTATTTAATAAAATATTGAAAAGAGGAAAATACTCTGATATTTTATATACAGAGAAATGGTAGGATTTGGGGCCAGTCCTTCTCCTTCCTAGCTTGAAGCTGTTACTTACACTTTAACCCAAGAATTTTGGACACATACTTCTGTTTTATTTCAGAACAAGCAAACAAATCAAAGACCCAACAAGCTTTTTACTTTTTATGTTTTCTACATTTTCTATGCAAAGAGCCACTCCCGACCGGAGAGGAACCTAAAAGACCAAAACTTTTTCTTTCCATGGCAAACACTTGTTTGCTTCTCTATTACTTCAGTCACCGCCGGTTCTTTCCCTCTTTCAGGTCACTTTTCTTCATACCCACTTATTTGGCTCTCTTCACTTCTCTTTTCGTTCTTTTTTATATCTCCACCACCTCAAATCTCTTCTCCAGTAACCATGATCCTTCCACTCTTCGCCTAAAACCCCATTTCTCATCTGGGTCTTCGATAAACACTCAAGGGAGCAAACTCCCAGTTCTGGTTTTCAATGATTCTAATAACCCACTTGGTCATTTGCCCAGAATTAGTCACCCGAAGAAGAATGGTGATGCTGGAAATGAAAGTCAACGGTTTTCCAGACTTGAATTTAGCTCTAATGGTATATTTAATTTTTAAGTAAAGTTTTATTTTTGCATCGTTTCATTTTGGGTAGATTCTTTTTTTCTTTTCACAGATGGCTGAGAGATCCCTTTGGCTTCAAATGTATTGTTTAACTTTTTAATGTGGCCTCCAATCAAATTTATAAACAGCTATTGTCATTTTGTAACTTGCACAGTTTAAAACAAGTTACAATCTTTTAATTAGCTTCAAACAGTTTATTGATTGAGTGACAAAAATTGGTGCAGAAGAGAGTTCGTGGAGTACCAATTTCTTTCTAATTGTGATTGCTAGGATAAGTTTAAATCAATTGATAATTAAGAAAATTGAGGAGTTAAATCTTCGAGAGAAATTTATATTCATAATGATAAAGGACTCAATAAAATTCCAAGTTGGATCTCTGAGAGACTAGCATGGAGAGAAATGTGGTAAAATAATCTTATGGAATTCAGAAGCAAAAAAAGATCATTTATGCTTCTTTGTTTGATTAAATTCCTTATTTGTCTTATGCCTATTTGGTTTAACAAAACCTTTTCTCACATGTCCTGAATGGTAGAAGGCCAATACTTCCTCCGATATTCATATCGTAAAGATCACTTAGATTTTGCGGGAGGAGCTTCTAGCCCCCTCTCTTTGTCCTTTAGGTGAATCCTTATTAGTTGGGTTTCATTGGTTGTGTTTGAGAGATAACCATCTCAAGCACCAATGTTTCTACAATGTACATATAGCAGGAAAAAGCGACTTTAATAGTTATATACTAGAAAAAGGTTAGATCTTTAAAATGTCTAATCAGTCAATCATTTGAAGCCTTCGGGTATCAAATGTAGTCTCGGAGGGCGCATAGGCAGTCCAATTTTGCAAATACTGATCTACTATGTCTTATCTTTGAGCATCATAATATCCAAGTTTTGTCTGTTGGACTGAATTACTTTGGGGTTCTGCTGTCCTGCTTCTGTAATGTTCTTATTCGTCTCCCACTCCAGTGTTTTACTCGTAACCAATATGATTATGCTCAAGTTCAACTTTTTTTTACATTTAAATTATATGGGCAATGCATTTGTAGCAGTTGTACCTTCTGTTTGGAAAATATCATAAACCTAATTGAAGGTTTGAAAGCCTTCACCTATTGGGAGAATGAGTATAAAATTTGATTTGTTATTCATGTTCTTAATAAATGGCGGGACCTCTGTCAATGGTTGAACCTCAAATTTGATTTGGAGCTTAAATGACTATCTATTTGGTGGGCTTATAGAGGGGCCAAAGAAAGTGCAGTCAGTTTGCTCAAACTTTAATTTATTAACCCTAGGATCTGGAAACTGCTGGTTTTTATGATTCAGGAACCTATGTGAATAACAAGGTGTTGCATGATAGAGATATCTTTCTGGAAGACTATAAAGAAATGAATAGGAGCTTTAAGGTGTATGTTTATCCTCACAGGCGAAATGATCCATTTGCTAATGTGCTCTTGCCGGTGGATTTTGAACCTGGGGGTAATTATGCCAGTGAAAGTTACTTTAAGAAGGTTTTTATGAAAAGTCACTTTATCACTAAGGATCCAACAAAGGCAGATCTTTTCTTTCTGCCTTTCTCCATTTCAAGGCTGCGGCATGATCGCAGAATTGGAGTTGGAGGGATCCAAGATTTCATAAGAGCTTACATCTTTAATATAAGCCAAAAGTACCCATATTGGAATAGGAGTGCTGGAGCTGACCATTTTTACGTTGCTTGTCATTCCATTGGACGGTCAGCAATGGACAAAGCAGAGGAAGTGAAATTTAATGCTATTCAAGTTGTATGCTCTTCAAGCTATTTCCTTTCTGGATACATTGCTCACAAGGATACGTCTCTGCCACAAGTTTGGCCTAGACAAGGAGATCCTCCTACCGTTGTTTCATCAAAAAGGTGAAAATACATGCTCCAGTTTCAATTTTCATTTAATACAAACTCTGAAGGTAGATCTCTGCAAGTCACAAATTTTGCTTCATAAATAAAATTAATTGAATAGCAAACTCATATCCATTTGGCAACATAAACCATGAATTGTCATTGCAGTTACAAAAGTACATTGTTGCTGCTTTTTCTAGTTTTGCAAGGAATTCTCAACTTAACTAACATCAACTGCAATTTGATGACAGGAAGAAGCTTGCATTTTTTGCGGGATCAATAAACTCTCCTGTCCGTGAATGGCTTCTTCAAGTTTGGAGAAATGACTCAGAGATCTCTGTCCATTTTGGTCGGCTCAAAACGCCTTATGCAGATGAGCTACTTGGAAGCAAGTTCTGCCTCCATGTCAAAGGCTTTGAAATAAACACAGCTCGCATTGCAGATTCATTATATTATGGATGTGTCCCAGTTATTATTGCCAACCATTATGATCTTCCATTTGCTGATATTCTAAATTGGAAGAGCTTTTCAGTCATTGTTGCCACCTTAGATATTCCATTACTTAAGAAAACTCTTAAAGCAATAAGTTCTGACACTTACCTGATGTTACAAAATAATGTGCTGAAGGTGCGAAAGCATTTCCAGTGGCATTTCCCTCCCATTGATTATGATGCTTTCTATATGGTAATGTATGAATTATGGCTCCGGCGAAGTTCTATGAGGTTTCCCCAGTATGCTTCTGTGGTTCCCAATCAATAACCACTGGTTTTCTATTCCGGATTTTACAGGTTCAAATGGGAGTGGTTATTTTGTATATAAATGCATTGATTTTTTTTACTCATAGGCGAAGCTTGCAAGCTTAAAGGGATACGGTGACTTCAACTATTGTAATACATTTTATTCGATTAATATAGCTGCATGGTTAAGCAAGAGATGAGCATTCTGTTAGTTTGATTCAAATTGAACCGAATTAGTATAAAGTTATAATCTAATAAATTGAGTTTTTTTACAAAGAAAATCTAATTGATTTGGTTTAATTTAATATTTTTATTTTATATAAGAATAAAATTAAATCGAGAATTATGGTTTTTTATAATTAAAATAGAAACCAAACTGCCTTCAATCGAATTGAACCGATCGGTTTGGTCCGTTTCACAGAAAACTGCTCTGTTAATTAATTAATTAATTAATAATAATTAATGAAGACGAAGACGAAGAAAATGACGAACGCGTCTTTTTCCAAAGAAGAGGGGCTGTGTACAAAACAGTACTTTTCTTATTTCTTTCTTTCTTCCTTCCTTCCAGGTATCAGCGTGGGTCTGTTCGCATTTTCTTTATTCAAATAAATAAATAAACAACTTAAAAACAAATACCATTTACAGAATCTTCTCTTTTCTTTTCGAAGATTTGATTTTGAGCTTCCTAATCTTGTCATCTAAATTCCCTTCCAACTCTATATTTATTTCTAGTTCAAACGTTCACACATGCACGCTCTCCATAATTCTCTGCCTTCTATAAGAAACCAATTCCTCGAGATTTAAAATCCCCCGGAATCTTCTCTGCGAGTTAACCAAAGCAAAGAGAGAATTTTTTTTTTTAAAAGAAAAGGAAATTCAAATCTCAATCTGCTAAATCTGTCTTGGTTTAGCTAATCACTAACATCAAGGATCCGTTGACTGTGAAGCTTGTAAAGTCTTTAACTTTACAGGTAATGTGCAAACAATAATATCAAGTTTCCTTTTTACCTCTCTCTCTCTATATTTTTTTTGTTTATTTGCTTTTGGATTGGTAATGTAGGGTTTAGTATTGGGACTTTTGGCAGTTTCGAAATTCAGTTGTTTGGTATGAGTGAAGATGGTATTCAAATCCAAGATAAAATGGATAGCTTTGTTAGTACTGATACTATCCACAGGATCTCTTGTTATTCACCTCTCTATAACCAAGTTTTCTGGTTCCAGTCTTGTTACTTATGCTCCAAGGGACTCCGGTATCAATTTCCCTCCTTTAGCAGAGACCCAAGTCAGTTTTGCAAATCTATTTCGTTAGTTGTTTTGGCTTTGTTTTCTTTTTTTTTTTTTTTGAGTTTATATATTGTTTTGTAATTGTTGTTTTCTGTTACCTGTTTTTGTTGGTTTTGCAGAGTGTTAGATATATTAGAAATACGAGGTTATGGGGGGTTGTGAAGCCTTTACAATCATTGCAGCCTTATGCCAATCCAAGAAGCAACTATCCAGGTAATTAATTTGCTTGAGCTTTCTATTTATTTATTTCTTTAGTTTTCTATTGCTATTTGTTTCCTTGAGTGGATTTATTTAGTGGGTTCCACTTTTGGTGACCCATGAATAGTTGTGTTTAACTGTTTCATTCATATAGATAGATTTTGTGAATTTATAATCTGGCGAGGGTTTGTTCATAGTTGGTAACCGCTTGGCAATTTTGGAGGGAAATTTTAGATGTAGGATTTAATTCAATCATGGTGCCTTTATTTTTGCTGGTCTTTATTTGGCTCCAGTCATGATGTTATCTGATGGGTTCTAATTCTTGAACTTTTTTGTAGATTTGATTCTTTGCTAAGTACGCCTTAAGGGAGTTGGGAAATAATTCTTGCTTACACGTCTGCAATTGTTTTTCAAGGACAATTTAATTGTTGCTGATGATAGTTGTAGTTAGTTATGTTATCTTTATGTTTGAAATGCTTGCTTGGTTATTCTGAGTATACTCAATCATTTCAAATTGCTAGATACCAACTGGACCCTCGATATATTATGTATGTAATATGCATAACATCGGGTTATAGAATTGTGTTTGAAATTTTGTTCTTGAATACATGATGTAATTGTTTAAGCATTTGATGATAAGGAATCAACATAATGTCTTGGAGGTGTTGTTTTGTAGTTTGAAATGCCTGAGATATTGGAATGACAGTAAAATGCTCCCTCAAGGCTTCAATCTTTCTCCTATATTACTTTTATTTGAACAATTAAATGCTTTTTTCGTGCTGGTCTTTTTTCCTTTGTTATTTCATCATCTTATCAGATTCATCTGTATCTTTCTAAGTTTTTTTGCTCTTGTTTACTTGTCACAGTTGCAAATGAAAAGAACAATGGTTATATTTATGCGAAAATTTTTGGTGGATTTGAGAAGATAAGATCTTCGGTATGACTGATTTGATGCATAAATGTGATTCAACTACAATTGCTAATGGAAGTCCATAACGTTTTTGTTGATTTTCTAGATCTGTGATCTTGTCACCATATCCAGGCTTCTAAATGCTACTCTTGTCATTCCAGAAATTCAAGAAAGTCTTCGGTCAAAAGGCATTAGGTATTTTGCTGGCACAATTAATAGTTTTTGCCAATGCCTATGGCGGCATTAGTGAAGCTTATACATTTTGTCTCTTCTTTATCTTTTTCACTCTGAAAATTTCATACAGTAAAAAATTCAAGAGTTTTTCCTATCTCTATGATGAGGAGCAGTTCATTGCTTCACTTAAAAAGGATGTATTCGTTGTGAAGAGCTTACCTGAGAATTTGAAGGCAGCTAGGAGAAGGAATGAGTTCCCAACATTTAAGCCCAAAAGTTTTTCTTCTCCAAATTTTTATATTAAAGAAATATTGCCTAATTTAAGGAAAGCCAAGGTTATCGGCCTAGTGCTTGCTGATGGAGGATGCTTGCAGGTGGTTATCTCTTTGTATATCATACAACAGACGTCTTATTTTTTCTAAAAGGCGCACTTGTATTTTTAAATTGCTAAATTTTTTGAGATTTTCTAGTTGAGCACCAAAACTTTTCCTCTTGTACAAGTGAGTTTCGAAATGGAGAAGAACTTTGCATTCGAGTGCATTCTTAATGGCTTGTTATTTTCTTCACAGTCAATCCTTCCACCTAGCATGTATGAGTTTCAGAGGCTTAGATGCCGAGTTGCATTTCATGCTCTCCAATTTCGCCCAGAAATTCAGGTGCTTGGACATCAGATTGTTGAGAGGTGTAGTTTCTTTGCTGTCTTTCTGCTAGCTTCTTAACAACATGGTGAACGAGCAAACTATGAAGAGAAGCATTTAGTATGTGTTTATTGGAGGGGAAAAGCAAATAACATGTTGAGCATGTTGAGATTATGGGAACTTGGCTTGCAAATATAACTTTTTAACATGTCGGAAATAGAAAGGGGAGAAGTTCCTTTTGTATCTGAAAAGTTGGGCACTTCAAATGTTTGCTTGCTGCTAATGATTTAATTGTGCTTTTTTATTCCAGGTTAAGAGCGCGGGGCCAACCTTTCCTTGCATTTCACCCTGGTTTGATGAGGGACACATTGGCCTATCATGGCTGTGCAGAACTTTTCCAGGCTAGTTGTTTAAGCCTTTTCTTCAGTTATCACTGTCACGAACTAATGTGACTGGTGTTTTGCTTGCTTGTTTTGCACAATTAAAGATTACTGGAAGAGTGATTAAACTAATTTGATCTCTTTTCTCAAGTTCCCTGACTATTTTTTTTTTTTTTTGAATTGGTAATTCCTCTAGGATGTTCACACTGAACTCATTCAATATCGAAGGGCTCAGATGATCAAGCGAGGGATTCTTAGGGAAGAGCTTAGTGTAAATTCACAATTACTTAGGGAAAATGGGTCGTGCCCTCTCATGCCAGAAGAGGTACGGTTGAATTTAATGAGATCCTCTTGTTCATGCAAGCTGACATTTGTTTAGTGGTAGTTGATAATCTTGATAGGGCCGTCACTTAAAAGAATTTCTGTTGTGGTCCTCACCAAAATACATATAGTATTTTGCAAGAGTTCATTGGAAGGCAAAGATTTAGAAAATAGACAATAATAACTATAAATGTTATTTATGAATGGATTATTTATGCGCAAAGTCTAACAGCAAAATTTGGGAGCAAGTTTGCAGGTTGGACTTCTTCTCCGAGCACTGGGCTATCCTCCCAAAACAACAATATATGTGGCAGGTTCTGAAACTTTTGGTGGTCAGCGTGTTCTGATCCCTCTCCATGCCATGTTTGCCAATGCCGTAGATCGCACATCAATATGCAGCAAGGATGAGTTGGCTGAATTGCTTGGTCCTGAGGCATTTCTTCCTGAAGATTCTTTTCAAATTCCTCCTCCCAAAAGTGATGAACAACTTAAAGAAGAGTGGAAGAGGGCAGGTCCTCGGCCTCGGCCTCTTCCTCCACCTCCAGATAGACCCATTTATCGACATGAAAAGAAAGGCTGGTACGGTTGGATAACTCAGACTGATGCTGAACCAGATCCTTCACCAATGGATTTTAGGAGGCAAGCACACAGGTTACTATGGGATGCTCTTGATTACATCGTCTCTGTGGAAGCAGATGCATTCTTTCCTGGTTTTAATAACGATGGAAGTGGGTGGCCAGATTTCTCAGGCCTGGTCATGGGACAGCGATTATATGAAAGTGCTGCTTCTAGAACATATCGACCAGACAGGTAAAATGGGCATGAAAATGCTATCACAAATTCTGAATTTTATTAGAAGGATGTTGGATATGGAATTGCATTGTAGTATACTAACATAGATGAATCACCATAGTAACTCTAGTACGTCACTAATAATATAGTTATGAAATGTCACTTAGAGCACATAACTACTCGATGGGAGAAAGCAAGATGGAGGTAAGGGCATAAATTCTCAGCAGCCCTATTGATTTCCCATGAGTTGACCAATGGCGCTCTAATTTTCTTAATGTCTGCTATCTGTTTGCATATGTTGCAAATGGAGTCTCTCTTTGTACTCTTAATAACAAGTTTTTATTTTTTATTTTTTTTAGTTCTTAGTTAAATACGTGATTGTTAAGCTTAGTGATTTATTTTAGCTATTAAACCTAGTAATTATGATATCTTTTTAATTCTTTCTGATGCCTTGTTGGTTCTTCTAACAGGGAAGTTGTTGAAAAATTTTTCAACACTATCCGTGACAATATGTATCATCCCAGACATAATTGGACACTTTCAGTGAGGGAACTTCTAAACAAAAGTGTGGGTGTAGATGGCCTGATTAGGCAATCTCTTTTGTCAAAACCAAACTCATTTCTATCACATCCGCTCCCTGAATGCTCTTGTAGAATTTCATCTACTGAGTTTCAGACTCCACTAAAAGGTAAGGATGGTCGATATCTATATGGAGGTGAAGATGAATGCCCAGAATGGATACAACATGGACAGGAAGCTTTTCCACTGGATTCAACAGAGGCAGGAGGTAAAAATGGTGATAATGACTCTGACTATGGGAATGATGTGGTTCAGCAAGAATCTGATGACAGAGGTAGTAAGAGTAGTTTTACTCTTCCTGTCGATCAGGATGATGAGTGGGACCCTAATGACTAGAGCTGGATGTGAAATTGGTAGTCATTTTGCTGGCAATATGTTTGAGAATGGAAAATTCTGGGGAGATGTCTGAGAGGAGGTGAAATTTGGAGAGAATTTTTTTGCGTAACAGCTCCAACTTATTTTTTTGAGGAAAATAAATCCAGATTTGTTCTTTCTAGTAGATCCAAGGACTCCTTCAAGTTACAGAAAAACAAAAACATCAGTATACCTTCATAGAACAGATTTTTCAACAGCATAGCAGCGAAAATGATTGATGCAGTTTGGACCAGCTGATTGCAGCCTGTAACTGAAACAGATATAACATTATTGAAGATGTTTTATCGGGGAAAGGCGGGAATGCAGGAAATGTTGTATTATCCAGCTAGCAGTGAGTTGAACTTGATTATTTGAGATTGATCTGTTTCTGTTCTTCATAAACCTGCATTTGCTGCTGAGAGTGTAAAGTTATTTGGAGAGGAAATCAATTAATAGAAGAGTTTTTCATCAACATAATTTTGATAAAACCGTTTCATTGCTGACTGGATGACTATAGCGTCATATGCAAGCAGTTACAATATTGATATTGCAAATTCAAGTGCTGCCGCTGAGAATGCTTGGAAACAAGATGCACCATAATTGAAGTCTTACGTCAGTATCGTGTACCTTTTTTCAGAATCATTAACTAGGCAAATTAATGAAGGGTGTCATTGATAACTAGTGTTTCACATCATTCAGTCTTTTTTGTGACCATGAAAATATTTTTGGTCGTTCAATTTCCATTAGTCCCGAACGCCATGAGAACTGGCTTCTACAATATTTATGTCCAAGAATTTCAAATTTCCCTCCACGATCTTGGCAAAGAAATAACACGAACCCCTCATGATTTCAGTTTTATTCCATGTAGATAAAAGAATATAAACACAATAATGAAAAGTAGAACAACCCAACCAAATTTGTTAATTGAATCCAACGAACAGAAGCTGAGAAATTGTAAATGAACTGCAAAACAATAGACAGATTGCCGAAACGGATCCAAAAGTTGGTGCATCACTCATTTATACAGTATACAAACAGCAAATAAACGCTAAGCGCCCTTGTTGCTATTCCAAGGCTTGATCACCGCAACAACGATAATTACAACAATAAGGAGGAGGATAATGATAGCAATACACATCCATTTCCTAGAACTCCTCTGCAACTTTTTCGCCCTTTGGAGTGCAGTATTCCCTGACTGCACATGATCTACAGCACTCGAGACCTGAGAAAAAGGAAATGAGGTAGAAATAATCCAGAGAGTTCTAGATTTGGCTTTAATGCATTAATCTGTACTATTATCACTTAAAAAATCAGTGTGGCAGTAGTAATGGGACCTGTGATTCAATGTTGTCAAGCATTTCTCCTTGAGCGTCCACCAAGACAGCCATATCCAGAAAAATCTGCAAATGAATATAAATTATGGAATCCAAAATATTCTCTCTCAACATGTACACGTGTATCCGTACATCATAATAATGACACTTCCTGCAGAACATATTTTTTTCCATACAAAAGCTCTCTTTCAGCAAATATCTTCCTACAGTTACAGGATAAACTCCAATTACATGCTTATGTATTATGCATTTGTCAAACAAAAAAGAGAGAGCATACTTGTACTCCCCAGCTCTTACCATGCACTAGAAGTGCAATTAACAAGTAATTATCCTGTAGAAGCAACCAATAGTACGAGAACATGGAAACAAGTTTATCCTTCAATAATCTTATACTGTTGGAAGGTTAATGCATTGCTTAAGCTATTTTAGCTTAATAAAACACATGGTAATTAAAAAATAAAAGATAATCAAGAGAACAATGGAGCTCAAATCTTATTGTTGGATTGGAAATTACTTTGATGGTTTTACTACAATATTTTCATTAACTTCACAAGCCTTTAGCAACCTCCATGTGATACTAACAGCTTGCATTTAAATAGTAAACCCCCATTTGAATAGTAAGCAATAATGCAAAATGTGAAGATGAGCTTTAGTTTTAACATATACCGGTTGATAACTTTCCCCTGCTAGAGCAGAAATGCATCAAGTAGTCACTAGCGCTCTTATGTCTCTTGACATACAACCACTGCATACTAACTTGCAAGCTCAAAATTAATCATATGACTCAAAACATGCCTGTTGCATCTTATAGTTTGATATTGAAATCAAACTCCACGCAGTGCTGATGGACTAAAAAAAAATTCACTGCATAGAATGCAAATAAAATTATAATCGTGAGATACCTGTTGTAAGTCTAGAAGTTTCCTCTCCAAATCTCTCACAGCATCATGGCGCTCTTGAATTTCTGCAAGAGTATCCATTATCTGCAAACACAGAAAACATAAATGAAATTAGACATGAATTTTTATAGCCACCAAACCTTTACATAAATGACAAGTCATGCAAAGTACACCAAACAACCTTAAAAAAATATTTTTTCCAGGAAATATAAAAAAGAAAAAAAAAATACTAAAGTATAATAAAGAATGGAAAGAAAGGAAAATGACCAATACTAATCATCTTAATGAGTAAGTTTAGCATCCAACTCACTAGTGGCTATAGGGTCAGATGAAATCCTCTCTGAATTGTTTCAGGTGCCAATACCGATAGTTCCTTATGCTAAGACTTCTAATTTTATGAAAGCCAAGATTTTTTTTTTCACCTTCTAACCTTTGCAAAACAGTAAAGTGACAGGAGAAGAAATATTTCAGTGGAGGAAGAAAAGAGCAACAAACCTGGCCTCGCCCTTGCTCCTGAATTGCTTTCTGAAAAATTTGTTCGCTGTCTCCAGTTTCAATCAATCTGTCAATTGTCTGTCATTATTGAATAATAACAGTATAAGTCTACTGAAATATTATGCCACAGCTACCACCTAGGTGTGGACACAGGCAGTCAATGGAGGTGAGTATTTCAGCAATTCTGATATTCTCTTTGTACATTAAAAAAAGGAATATGAATTCACTGTGCAATATGTTGTACAAAAGAATTCACCTCTTCATCTGCTCTTGCTCCCGTTACTGAAATCCAAGGAGACAAAGAAATACATAAAGTTAAAACATATCATGGATTACACAAGGAATCATTAGAAATACTCATAGATAAGGTACAGGTGAAAGATTCAAACCTGTAAAAACACGCCTTTCAACAACCTCCCGATACTCTTGATGGATATTTTCCCTTAGATTCTACACAATTTACAAAGTCAAAAAATTGAGACCATAATCAGATGAAGAAAAAGACCCTCACAGTGAGATATGTGAGTCAGTGGGTGTGTGTGTCCACATTCCTACCTGAAATTCTGCCATCTTGTCTTTCAACTTCTTTTTCAAGGCCCTGTGCATTAGATGAAAATTATTGAAGTCAGATAAGGTTACTTGGAAAATTTTTCAATAGGTCTTTGCATGTAGAGCTGCAACAGACTAATCTTTACTTTCGCTCCCTTTCTGCATTCATACTTCAGAAAGCAAAATGGAACCAACAATTTGTTTTTCCTTTTAAGTTTCTATCAGATATGCATTTATAAAAAACTTATCATGTAAAAGAACAAGCAAAATGTAAACACTTTCCAAAGTACCATAAAAAAGGACAATGCCTGAACTCCTGTAGTCAGTAAAAACACTTAGGAAAAATTCAGTGTGGCAATACTAATGATTATATTTCAGAGTTTTATTGAAATATAAGAATCAAATGTCAGCATAAGAAAAGAGTAGAATAATAATTTGGACTAAAAAATGTTTGTTTTTCTTACATAATTTTTGAAACATACTGGTAATAATTAATTATATTAATAAAAGTACTTGGAAAAAAGGTCATGGAGGGATACCCTAATATTAGCACAGTTCATAAAGAAAGGAAAACAGAAATTATTCAAAAGCAAAGTTGGAACGTAAGTTACATAGTTGTTGACGTTCTTGATCGATCTACACCTGTTCCTTTTCCACATCCTGGTTTCTGCCTATTTGCTAAATTCTGTACAATAAAAAAGTGTTGTTAGCCATCAGAAGGATGCAAAACAATGAGGCAAAAGCAACAAGTATTTTACCTCTCTGTCAAGTTCCTCAATTTTTGACTTCACAGAACGAGCAATTTTTCCAACTTCATCGACATCTTTCTCCATTCGCTGCTTGATTCCTGCAGATGAAAGCCAGACCAATCATCAATATTTTGAGGTTGATAAGAATGTAGATTAATATTAAGTGACGATGAACATTATAAGAGATAGAGTGGGACACATATGCATTCCAAAAGAAAAATCCAGTTGCAAAAAATATCAATGAAAATGCAAGCTACTAATAACAACCTTTCATGGCGGGAGCTTTAGTGACAGCCTTCGACTCTTCATGAGCATCCTGCAATCAAAATTTGAAAGAGATCGATTAAAAAATGCACACTTGGAGCCGATATTTTGGATATGAAAGGCATTGTTTGCAAATTTCAACTATTTTTATCTTTATGAAAGAACAAATTTTAAACTAGGATTATGTCAAGAATACTATATATTGAAAAAGCCTTCTGAGCTTATACCTGGAGCCGTTTAAGTAGCTTGTCCAGCTTCTCATTTTGCTTTTCTATTTCTTGAACCTGTGGAAGAATGAAATGGCAATGTATAGGAGATGCTACTCAACCAAAGATGAGAATGATAACACATAGAATTCAACGTCCTTGCGTAGATTAATCATAATATCAGAAAAACAAGGACAAGACATATTTAGCACAGCATAAGCCATGAAGATCAGTGAGCACCTTTTTAAAGAAATTTTCCAAGCCCACTTCATTAGAAGTCATTCCCATCTCAACATCTCCACCTCTAGATCCCTGACCACGAGGGATCTCAAAGGACTCCTGCAAAATTAACCAAGTCGTTGCAGGTAAATCCAGCTGAAACTAGTCATACCCCTGACTGCTCAATAATCAATATCACATACAACACGTTATATCCCTTTGATAATTAAAAATGAGGATCCTCAATGCTCAAGTTCCTGCAAAGATTAACCTTGTAGCTAATAGTAAATAAAAGAAAACTGTGACAGCCTCAAAGGTGAGCTTCTCATTGGTTTAAGACACGTGCATTAGCAATTTAAATCCACTAGCTCCATTAACAAACTAGATACTTTTCGTGTCATATTACACAGCAAATACACCGATGATGCAAAATAAGCAGCACAGCGATGACATAAATGGAAATAAAAACAGTGAACTGACTTCTCTATACATAGGGAAACTGAAAGAACTATAATGCATACAGGAACTAATAGTTCCAGATTAGTGTAAAAAGGATATGGATTTAAATAAATTAACAGTAAATTTATGGACTTAAGATTTTCATAACATACAAAAGATCAGATTAATTAATGCAAGCAAAAGATTCAGTCTTCATCACGGAAATCTAATTATTCTTTAGAACGCTTAACTTTCATATTTTATTTTCCAAAAGGTACGAAACAGTAAATTCCATGAGTAATGAATTCTGAATTTCCTTTAATTTTTTCTGCTCTTTATCAGCAACCAAACAGAAAAATCTAAACTTTTTAACTAAAAAAAATAATCCTAAAATCTAATCCGCAGTGAACTCCATAGGTAATGGATCCACTTGAATAAGCCATAACAGCAACAAAGGGAGAAAATAACACTTAGATCAAGACAAACCCAATAAAACAAAAAACAAAACGAAACAAAATTTAGAAAAGACAATTAAAGACCAAATGAACAGAGTGGAGAAACATTTACAGATAGAAGGTCGTTCATTGTCGAAGAAGCAGCTAAAAGAACCCTCCTTTGCTTCAATGTGGAAAAAATAAATAAAATAAAATGCCAAAAAATAAAGGATATATATAGGTCTAGAAGATAATTAATTGTTTGTTTTAGAAGGTTTATGATAAAAATGAGGTCCAATTTGTAAAAAATATACAAAGGAAAACTTTGAATTAGGGTTCGTAGAGAGAGAAAATCGATGACTGTGTTTCGTGTTGAAAACAGAGGAAGAAAGAGAAAGTGGTGACAAGCAGACCGCGAAGACAGGCAAGCAGCTTCCTTTTGGAGATAAAATCATCTACGAATCAGTGTAAGATTTAAATAGATCTTGACCGTAAGCTATTGGCGGGTCCCATTCAACGGTTAGTTACTTACAATGACAGTGGAAATTCCTTTTAACTTGTAAATTATTATTATTGCTATAGTGCTGACAAATTACAACAAAATCCTTACTGTTTCAAAAATTATTATAAAGTCGTTAAGACGTTTATCCTATTAAATCATTTACTAATTCCGTCATTTATTACCCAAGTAGAGAATAATGGGTGGGACCATATGAGGAATTTGTGTTGTGAGAGAGACATGTTTAACGATGAGTTGTCTAAAGTAAAGGGATATACATATATCACATGGTTTAGCCTTTTTAATTTATAAAAAGATTTTGATTTTCATTCTAATTCAAACCGATGGATAGCTTTGAATCGATTTTGGTTGCAAATTAAGAAACAAAGGACTATAACAACCTAAATCGACCCGATTTTAAAACTGAAAATTTTCAACCCAGTTTTTTTTTGTTTCGGTCCGATTGAAATTCTTCAATTTGAGTCTAATTATTTGAATTAAAGAATTAAGGCATCGCCAACCCAACATGGAACAATGGGTGGATCCCACCTCCACCAAAGCAACCCTAATTTATGATTGGAACTTTCTGTGGAAACCAAATAAATTAAAATGAAATTATTTCCATAGCATGTTTGTTAATTGATTGATATTTGCCAATTTAAACTAACTTTTCCATCCCACTCAGCCAACCTATTCCGTCGCAGGTGTATATATTTTTTGTAAAAAACAAAATTCTCATTTTCTAATTTTTTGCAAACAAGAAGAATTTTGGAGCTAAACTTACTTTGGTGAAAAATGGTTCTATTGACAAAGTGCACACCAAATGTTCGATGAAATGTGTCACAGAGAACATAATTTTTAAAGGAAAGAACCAATCAACTTCTCAAGGGATTGTAATATTATTATCCGGAGCTTTCTAAAAAAGACTGCAATGTTATTACTTGTTACTACTTTGACGTATAGACCGGTTTTATTTCTTAAGGACTAAGGACGAATATCAATTATACATATATCAATATTATTAATTTAATATATAGTTAATATCAATTTATATCAATTTCAGACTTTTTAATTATTTAATTTTATGTGCCGAAATATTTAATAAAATAATTTCATAAAATTTTCTTTTTATGAGGAATAATTTGATAAATTTAAAGTTTAATATATTTATTTTGAAAAATTAATGTGTTCCACGTATCAAAATAAAAATTATTAAGGTAATTCATATATTTGACTTCTCTTATTTTACTTTTCATACTTCGGAATTGATAGCAGAAATCCACGTGTTTAACCAACCCAGTGGTATTGGTACACGTATGTTCTGTTACGGCGCAGAACTGTAGAGGACCGCGTTAATGTTCTTCATCGACGATTCAACTGTTATTACCCCAATAAAGAGGCAGAGGAAAAAAATTAGAGGAAAGAAAAAGACAAGCCTTTTGGTCTGTATAAGTACACAGTGACAGAGGTGGTTGCTTCAAGACCCTCTCGATCGTTTCCTTTGTTAGTAGGCAACAGAAGAATTCTTCTCTTTTCTAGAACAAAGGAAAGTGAAGGTACAAAATCTTTCCACGTATTTTTGTTGTTCTGTTTCTTTCTGAGTTTTCCTAGATTTTGATCTTTTGTTATGCAGTTCAGGTTAGCTAGAAACTTCTTTTAAATTATCATCATTATTGTTTTATTTAAATAATCTATCTCTGTTTTATTTATATCTGTCTTTGAAGGATTTATAAATTATTTGGGATTTACAAAGAGTGTTTTAGAGGAAAACTGTCTATATGGAGTTATTTTCTTTCTCAGGTAATTGATTGGCAGGGAAATTATAATAGGTGTGAAATCCAGATAAAGAGGGCATTTTTGGATGGTTTTTCTTTCTTTGGTGTTGGTTTATGGCTTTTTCTTTTAGTTGTGACAGTGGAAAGAACAGTAATAATGTGCAAATCCATCTTGATGAAGGTGGGATTTTTTCATTGCTTTTCTGGGAAATTTTCATCATCCTTTCTCTATATCATGTATTCTCTTTGCTATGTATTTATTTGTTATTTTAGCTGCTGCAGGTATTTTTTTTGTCAATAGGCAATCTTATTGTTTGTGTGTGGCATAAGTTGTTCTTGATAATACTGGTTATGTTTGATGGCTCGCTTAATCAATTATCAGTCTTGTTTTGGTCTGAATATTAATATAAGTTCTCATGTTGGGTATTTGTTGCAATTGATGTCTTACATCCTTAAAATGGTCGGTGTTTTTTTTTCCCTTCCAGGGAATCTGAGCTTAAACAAGAAGTGCTTTACATTTGAAGTTAAATCACTTGACAAAAATCTCAAGATGGAAGACCACTCTGAATCTGCTGTGTCTGCTGTTGAAGTAGAAGAGAAGGCTAAAAAGGAGGAAATACATTTCAAAATCAAGAGTAAAGATAAAGAGCTAAATGATGAGAAAGAAGAGAAAGCTGAGGTGGAACTCGAGTTGAAGGCCAAGTCAATAGAGAAGGAAAAGCCAAAGCAGAGTGAGGACAAGGACGACAAAGATAAAAAGAAGAAGAAGAAGAAGGATGAAGATGAGGATGACAAGAAGAAAGAGAAAGAGAAGGAAAAGAAGAAGAAGAATAATAAAGAAAAGGAGGGTGAGGATTGTTTAGCTGAAGGGTCAGAGTTAGACAATGAAAATGAAGGGACTAAGAAAAAGGAAGATAAGAAAGACAGTGAAAAAGAAGAGAATAAAAAGGAACATGATGAGGAGGTGAAGGAGAAGGATTCAGTGAAGGAAGAGAAAGGGACTGGTGAAGTCAAGGATAAAAGTTTGAGTACTAAGGAAGGAGAAGATAAGAAGCATGGAAAGGAGGTTAAGGAAAAACATGAAGAGAAGAAAAAAGACAAAAAGGAAAAGAAAGTGAAAGATAAGAAGGTCAAAGATGAAGAGAAGGTAGGTGAAGAATCTGAGGAGGAAACCGAAAAACAGAAGGACAAGGGAAAGGATGAAGACAAGGGAGAAGAGAAGAAAAAGAAAAAAGAGAAGAAGCGGAAAGAGAAGAAAAACAAGGATGAAGTAGATGAGGAAGAAGATGATGAATGTGAAGGTAAAGAAGAGAAGAAGAAAAAGAAGAAGGATAAAGAAAAGAAAGACAGGAAGCATGAGGATGGAGTAGATGGGGAAGTTACAGATGGAGGAGGAGAAACGAAGAAGAAAAAGAAAGAAAAGAAGGACAAAGAAGAGAAAAAGGAGAAGGAACCAAAGGATGAAGTTGATGAGTCAAAGACTGAAGTTGCATCTAGGGGTATTGTAATGGACTCAGGAGGTGCAAAGGAGAAAAAGAAAGAAGAAAAAGGGGAAGAGAACAGGAAAAAGGAGAAGCAGCAAACTGAGGAGAAAAACAAGGATGTAGTTGATGAGGAAGCAGAAGAGGAAGCTAAAGAGAAAGAAGAGAAGAAGAAAAAGAAGAAGGATAAAGAAAAGAAAGGTAAGAAGCATGAGGATGGAGTAGATGGAGAAGTAACAGATGAAGGTGGAGAAAAGAAGAAGAAGAAGAAAGAAAAGAAGGAGAAAGAAGAGAAAAAGGATGAACTTGATGAGTCCAAGATTGAACTTGCTTCTAAGGATATTGTAATAGATTCAGGAGGGGAAAAAGAGGAGAAAGGTAAGGCAAAGGAAGGTAAAGAGAAGAAAGATAAAGATAAGAAAAGGAAAAAGGGTGAGAACGATAAAAGCAAGGACCTCAACAAGCTGAAAGTGAAGTTAGAGAACATTAATGGAAAAATTGAAGTTCTCCTCGAGAAAAAAGCTGACATTTTGAGGCAGATAAAAGAAGTTGAGAATGCAAGCTCTGTTGTTCCCCAGAAGGATCAAGATGCACCGGAGGCTGCTGTGAAGTAGCGCCATATGCAAAATGGTGCAGACTTCACCTGTTACAGTATAGTGTTTCCATGGATTAAAGTTTTAAGCAAGCATGACCACCTAGCTAGTGTAATAGAAGGTGTTTTAATATCTGTAGTTTAATGTGAATAAAATGTGAAATACTCGTGATTAATAAAAAACAAATACTTTGTTGGCCCTTCATTTCACGTTTTGTACTCCAAGCCATTTCAAGGAGTGTATTTATCTATTTTCTGTCACTATAACTCACATGTCTACACCATTTTTGTTTTGTATCGTAGGGAATTATTGATCGTGCATCTGAACAATCAAATTGGTTTATCCCGAACTCATATCCTCGATTATTTTCCCTCTCCAATTTGGAATACTTCTGCATTAAAACTTTTCTGGCGTTTCAGGTTCTATCAAGTCAAGCGATCACATTGGACATGCTGTCTTGTCGTGACGGTTGAAGTGTATGAAGTTGGTGGTTCCGACAATCATTACCTAATGAAAATAGCAAGTGTATTTGCTTATACCAGCAAACTATTTGGACAATCATTTCAGAAAGAGTTACTCATTATGATTATGCTAATGTGATCATGATCATCAATATTTTCGAGAATTTACTCATGAAAACATTCTACTGTCAGGCAGAGCAGGTGTGAGAGACTAGTGTTGGGCAAAATCACTGGAAAATTCTCTTCTGCTGCTCTTCTTTATTGATATCAAATATAATACACAACAAAATTACTCTCTAGTTATTGTGAGTGCTCAAGAGGAAAAACAAATCTTTACTATAAACTGACTGATTCATTTTTTTTTTTTTTCATATCAAAAACATTACTGATGATTTAAATTCTGAACTGCTAGATCTAAAATTTAGTGCTGAATCGGAAAAGATTTACTGATTCATTTTGACATGTAAAAATTGCTATTTTTCATCATTTCCAATAATAATGTTTGTTGTGATCTACCAGTTAATGTGCTCAGGTTAATTTATCAATGGTAGTTTTTCTTTTATTTGAACTAGAGCAAATTATAAAGCGAGTGAAACTATAATAGTTAGGCTTAATTTCTACGCTGAAGCAAATTTATTTGAGCTAATAATCTGTTGTAAATTACAGATTCACAAAATGGACATCTAGGCCTTGGCAGGTTCAGTAGTGAGGCCAAATCCAAATGGGAAGAGGGGGTCGTAATGTTGATCTCCAACAATCGTAGGCAGCTGATCAACAGTCTTGAACCATGTAAATGAAAGCTTTCCAGTGAAACCATAGTCACCAAATAAAACATCAGCAACACCTTGGCCTTCAGTTCCAGGAAGCCAAGCCGCAACAAGAGCATCTATCAAGTTCATATATAGTTGAATTACACCAGGACGGCCCGAGACAAGGATAACAACACATTTGACAGCTTCACAGACATTCTTGATGGTATTTGGGCCAGGATAAGGGATTGTCAGGTTCCTGCTGTCACCTTGTGTTTCTGCATATGGGTGTTCTCCCACTATAACAATAGCGTAGGAGAACTTGTTGGACTTGACAAAGTCCGCATTAGGATTTTCACTGTAGACAACTTTTGCGCTTGGATCAACAGCTTTTTTATGGCTGTAAGGATTGTGGTACCTATTCATAATAATAGTCTGGTAAAGCCTGATGTTTTAGCTTTTTCATTAATTCAGGACCTGAAGGAACTCTGTTGTTTTTCTTTCAGGTTATCATATTTTATTTGATTTAAAATATAAATGAGTTGGAAATGTACCAGTTGTGAGATTGTTGCCACTCAGTCCTTGCCACTCGATTGTCCATCCACCACACTGATAACCGAGATTGTCTGCATGGGTGCCAGCCACAAGTATTTTCGACGTTTTCTTGGGAAGGGGCAGCAATGGCTTACCAGCGTATTTACCATTCTTTAGCAGAACAAGAGATTTCCTCACAGCTTCCCTTGCCAGTTCTCTGTGTTCCTGTTTTCATTATCAGGTTTCCTAAATTGAGAATATTATTATTCTCTGTTTACTTTTATTATTGGATTTTTAAAAGGAGCGACCTGTAACTAACCTCACTCCCAAGCTGGTGCACCAAGCTCTCATCAGCATATGGTTTCTCAAATAAACCCATCACGAATTTCACTCGCAAAATTCTCTTTACTGCATCATCAATTCGGCTCATGGGAATGATGTTTTTCTTCACTTGGTCTGTTAGACCGTTAATAAATTCTGTGTAGTTGTATGGAACCATGATCTGTAAAATTGCTATAACAAGTATTAGAAGATAGAATAAAATGATGAAAACCCGATAAAGCAAAATGCTCACACACTATTGACTTGCCATGTCAATTCCAGCAGTAATTCCTGTTTGGATGGAATATGTGTAGTTAGCATGAAGTGGAGTGGGGATCCAGTCAATACCTTGCCAATCTGAGATTACAAAACCCTGCAACAACCAACACAATTTTGCGTGCAAAACGTTAGATTCTTATTTCTGATAGGGATGACAAATGCTAACTCGAAATTTTTAAAAAATTGTTCTACCCTAAATTTTATCGTGTTCTTGAGAAAACCGATGATCCAGTCACGATTAGCATGCATCTTAATTCCGTTCAAGGTAGACTGGGAAACCATGATAGTTGACACCCCCTTGATGATTGAGCTGTAGTAACCTGGCATATGGATGCTGAGCAACCCATGCCTGCTTATCACTGTATTGTTCGCATTAAGCCCATCTTTTGTTCCTCCATCGCCAACATAGTGCTTGGCGCAAGCTGCAACTTTTGTTCTGTCAAATGCAAATTTAAGGACATGATCAATTCACAGCAAAGGAAATGGGTGTTACTCATATATAATGAATGAAATTAGCAATCTTTATGCGTATTAGTAATTTTGACGCTGCACGAGAAAACCTTACTTGCCAGCCACAAAAGGAACCCCCTTTCGAGAGCCAGAAGGAATGTCTCCTTGCAATCCAGGTACTATTTCAGTCATTGCTTGAACAATCTTTGGATCTTCACTGTAGCTTTCAAAGCATCTACCCCATCTTGGAACTCTACAAACCTGTAAACTCAAAAGGAATGAGAATTTGAAGATCAACATTTTTTTTTCTTTTTTGCTTCTGGAAATTAATTGTTGGATTGGACAGTCACCGCAATACAAGGTGCAAAAACATAAGGAATGCCTGTAGCCCTAACTTCCAGTGCAGTTGCTACCCCAATTCTCTTAACAAGTTCAGGATCCCTAGTTAATGACAAAGAAATTTCATCAGGAATACTAATATACTCTATAATGGCTAATTAGCTGAGTGTATGAGTATGAATATACTATTTCCTCTCAATAATATTCTAAAGATGAGTTGGGAAATGGTAGTATTTGGATTAAGGATTTTGAAATTTATGAAACTTATCAAAATATATGAAGTATATATTTAACACTCTCTTCTTTGTGAAAAGACTAGCGAATCATGCGGCCCATGTGTTAGCTAGAGCAACAGATTCTCTGTCCGATGCTAATAATAACTTGTACATCTTTATTTTCGATATATATACATTCTGACTATTGAGGAACCTTGGCCTATATTAGATGATATACCCACTATTGGGTTAACTGCTGGAAGGATATTTACTTGCCTGGTGGCTCCAAGGCCAATATTGTGGGGAAAAATTGTTGCATTCTAGACATTGTTGTGGCCATGAACAGCATCAATCCCATAAATCATAGGAATTCCAAGTCTAGTAGATAAAGAACCCTTTTGAAATTCATTCACCGTTTTAATCCAAGTTTCTGCAGAAGCTTTTTTAACTGGAACACTCCCTCCTCCACTCAAATACACTCCCTGCAAATTTCAAGGGGCAAAAAAGAAAAAAGAAAGAGCTTTTATCTTTCTTCCTATATTCTTTACTTAAAAAAAGAAAAGAAAAGATGACTAATGATTCTTACCAATGTAGTACTTCTTCATGACTTCAGCTGATGCATTGCTGCGTTCAATCTGAGTCATTTGGCCAATTTTTCCCTCCAATGTCATCCTCTTCATTAAGTCCTTTATTCGAACGTTTAAGGGTTGTTGTGGATCCCTATATTTCATGTACTCTGCTTCTGCAATGGCTCCCCATAACAGAGCAAGCCCCATCAAGAAGATGGGAATTCTACCCATTTTCTTTTTCTCTTTTCTTTTGTGTAATTCTAGAACAAGACATAGTGTTGAAGAAAAGTACGAAAAGCATTTATATCTGCTAATACACAAACACACACAAAAAAAATAAGAAAAAAAAAAGTCGAAAGGCAGCAACATTAGAAAAAGAATAGATACTAAGCATGAATAATAATTCACTCTAGAAGAAAATGCAGCTAAGTTCATTAGCCCATAAAGAGAGACAACTACATATACAAAATGTAACATAAATATCACCGCAATTGGAAAATCATAATCTGCTGTATCACGAAACAGAGCATTGAATAACTTACAGAAAATAACAGGAACAAGGGAATGAAGAAGAAGAACTGAGAAATCTGAAGTAAGAAATAACAAGAACCCAATAAACACTACACTAGCCACCGTTGGGCTCACTCACCCACCAAAATATAGATATATAGCCGAGCCGGAGAGAGAGGCTTAAAAGCTTAAAGGATACCTTCAGCTTAAAGCGAGTTGTGTGATTGTTTTATTTATTTACTTATCTATTTGTTATCCACTTGACATTATTCAATGTATTCACTTATTTATTTGTAGTTTTTGGGAAGAGGACAACCGTAGAAAGTTTTTGGTGATTGGGTAATTTATTTTATTTTTATTTATATAAATATTACGCCTGTAGGATTGGGATGATATTCAAATAAAACTCCGAGTGCACAATAAAAGAATTGTTATTGTTTTAAATGTTAATGTTTTTTTTTTTCAAATCAAGAATATATTGTTTGAACCAAAATATTACAGTCTACATTTTATTTTCATACAGAGCTGTACCGGTAAGTCTTTTCCGAGTCTGAAACCAACTATATCCTCAGTATTTTAAGTCAGAAATGTACACACCGTAGTTGTATTTACTGCACGTGATATTTCTAATGTGTTTGGTGAAAGTAAATTACCAATCAGTTCATATATCTATTAGATTTCAATTCTCTATGTAACAAATTGCTAGATCAGGACAAAATCGAGATGAATAGAAAAGGAGAAAAAGAACAACTTGACGTGTTCGAGTAAATGTTTTTAGTGGCCCAGATTGGATTAGAGACATTAATTGACTGCTAGCTGGATTATTTCTTTAATGCACCATTCTAATTTTCTGATTAGATTGTTTCTTAATTATCCCTTTTGGTGGGAAAAAGAGAGAGAGAGAGAGAGAGAGAGATTAGATTGTTCCAAAAAGAAATTCACTAATTAGATTTAAGATAAAAATAATTGATGCATTTAATTATTTAATAATAATTATTATTTATTTTTGCTACAAAATATATGCATCTATGTCTTGACGGGTTCAGTAGTGAGGCCGAATCCAAATGGGAAGAGGGGATCATAATTTCTATCTCCGACATTCATAGGCAACTGATCAACGCTCTTGAACCATGTTCGCGAAAGCTTGCCTGTGAAACCATAATCACCAAATAAAACATCAGCAACGCCTTGGCCTTCAGTTCCAGGAAGCCAAGCAGCGACCAGAGCTTCTATCAAGTTCACATATGGCTGCATTACGACGGGGCGACCAGAGACCACGATAACTACACATTTGACAGCTCCACAAACATTCTGGATAGCACTCGGGCCAGGATCAGATAATGTCAGATTCATGCTATCACCTTGTGTTTCTGCATATGGGTGTTCTCCTACTACAACAATAGCGTAGGAGAATTTGTTGGATTTGACCAAGTCTGCGTCAGGATTTTCATTGTAGACAACTTTTGTGCTTGGATCAACTGTATTTTTTATAGCTGTAAGGATTGTAGTACCTGTTTCGAAAAAATATTGTCAGGTGAAGCTTCATGTTTTAGCTTCGTTTGTTAAAACCATTGAATTAATTTCTGGTTGTCTCCTGGATTGAGAGGTTTCTGAGTTCTATCCAATTGAAGCCAAATTAACCCCAAAAAAGAAAAATGTGGATGAGTTGAGAAAATTACCACTCGTGAGATTGTTGCCACTAAGGCCTTGCCACTCAATTGTCCAACCACCACACTGATAACCAAGATTGTCTGCATGGCTGCCAGCGACAAGTATTTTCGAGCTCTTCTTAGGAAGGGGTAACAACGGTTCATTAGCATATTTACCATTCTTTAGCAGAACAAGAGATTTCCTCACAGCTTCCCTTGCCAGTTCTCTATGTTTCTGTTTTTGTAGTCAGGTTTGCTAAATTAAGTATGTCTTTAACCTCTAATTACTATTATTATTTGATTTTGAAAATGAATAACCTGTAACTAACCTGACTTCCAAGCTGGTTCACCAAGCTCTCATCAGCATATGGGTTCTCAAATAAACCCATCGTGAACTTCACTCGCAAAATTCTCTTTACTGCATCATCAATTCGGCTCATAGGAATGATGTTCTTCTTCACTTGGTCCGTTAGACCATCGATGAATTCTGTGTAGTTGAATGGAACCATGATCTGTAGAATTGCTATGACAAGAATTAATAGAGAGAATAGAATGGTGATAACCTCATAAAGAAAAATGCTAGCTTTCACACTAACGACTTGCCATGTCAATTCCAGCACTAATTCCTGCTTGGATGGAATAGGTATAGTTAGCGTGAGGAGGAGAGGTAATCCTGTCAATACCTTGCCAATCTGAGATTACAAAACCCTGCAACAACCAGTAAAATTTTGGGAATGAACTCAAAAGATGAATACGATCCCTAACTCAAAAAATTTTAAAGAAATTGTCCTACCCTAAATCGAAGAGTGTTCTTGAGAAAGCCAGTGATTAATTCGCGATTAGTATGCATCTTAATTCCATTCCAGCTAGAGTAGGAAACCATGACAGTTGACACTCCCTTAATGATTGAGTTGTAGTAGCCTGGCATGTGAATGCTAAGCAAACCATGTCTGCTTATGACCGTATTATCCTCATTAATCCCATTTGTTGTTCCTCCATCACCAACATAGTGCTTGGCACAAGCTGCAACTTTTGTTCTGTCAAAAGCAAATTTGAGAACATGATTGATTAACAGCTAAGCTAACTTAAGGAAATGGGCTTTTTTTTTTTTTATGGCAAATGATTGATTGTAACACCTAAAAATAAAAAATGAAAATAGCTACCACAATTTCAAAAATCACATTATAGAACTCGTATCTACTGAAGACAAGAACTTAACGATATTGATGAACTCTACAGAATCCTCAAGAGAGAAAAATCTTACTTTTCAGCAACAAAAGGAACACCCTTAGGAGAACCAGACGGAATGTCTCCTTGTAATCCTGGTATTATTTCAGTCATTGATTGAACAATCTTTGGATCTTCACTATAGCTTTCGTAGCATCTACCCCATCTTGGATCCCTACAAACCTGTAAACTCAAAATGAATCAGAATTTTATGATGAAATAAATAATTATTTTGTTGTTGGACTAGAGAGTTACCGCGATACAGGGTGCAAAAACATAAGGAATGCCTGTTGCCCTGACTTCAAGTGCAGTTGCTGCCCCAATTCTCTTCACAAGTTCAGGGTCCCTAGTTAATAGGAAAGAAATTTTCATCAAGAATATCTGAAAATTATAATAGTTTAACAAATGAAAAATAATGAAGAAGAGAAAAAAAAATCCAATCGTTTTTTTTTGGAAATAAATCTAATCTTCGATATTTTCATTAGATTTGAAATTGTCCATGGCGGGTCGTTGTACATAGTCTAGGGGTTTCAGTTTGATGTACATTATATTATGAGCTTGTTAAAACCTTGAACCAACCATAAAACAAAGACAAGATAGAAGCCAACAATCAAAAACAAAAAGGAGACTGAAGCCAACAATAAGAAACAGAAGGGAGACACCAATATGTAGTATAGTTTTTATCTTAGAAACATGACCACCCTCTTTCCTATTTGTTTTGCAGGAAAATTTGCTCTAAGTTTATATCCCAATTTCAAATATGATTTATTTAGAAGATGGTTGACTTGCCTGGTAGCTCCAAGACCAACATTGTGAGGAAAAATTGTTGCTTTATAAACATTGTTGTGGCCATGAACAGCATCAATCCCATAAATCATAGGAATTCCAAGTCTAGTAGATAAAGAACCCTTCTGAAATTCATTCACCATTTTGATCCAAGTTCCTGCAGAAGCTTGTTTAACTGGAACACTACCTCCTCCACTCAATACACTCCCTGCAAATTTTCATGGTTAAAAAAAAAAAAAAGGAAGAGCTTTTATCTCTTAAAAATGAAAAGGAAATGATAAATGGTTCTTACCAATGTAGTACTTCTTCATGACCTCAGTTGACGCAACGCTACGTTCAATCTGAGTCATTTGGCCAATCTTTTCCTCCAGTGTCATCCTCTTCATTAAGTCCTTTATACGAACATTTAAGGGTTGTTTTGGATCTTTATATTTCACATAGTCTGCTTCTGCCATGGCTCCCCAGAACAGAGCAAGCCCCATCAAGAAGATGGGTATTCTACCCATTTTCTTTTTTGTAATTCTAGAACAAGTAGTATAATGCTGAATTAGAAAAGTTATTTCAAGGTAAATAGGAAAAAGAAAAATTGAAGAATAATGTAAAAGCATTCATATTTTCAAACACAAAGAGAACAGTTTTAAAAAAGAGCTGCATTAGAGAAAGTACAACTGCAGCTTAGTTTAGCCTGAAGAGAGACACACTTACACATAGAAATGCAACAAATATAATCGTAATATCAAATTCTTTTCATATTCTCAAGAAAAATTAAAACTATGTCATCATTTCTTTTCCACTTCTATTTCTAAAGAAACAGAGCATTGAAAAACGTACAGAAAAAACGGAATGGGGAAGAAGAACTGAGAATTTGTAGTAAGAAATTAAAAGAAACCCAATAGGCAATAGCCACCGTTTGACAAATTCACCCACCACTTGAGGGAGAGAGGTTTAGAAGAAACGCTTGAGAGTGCATAGGATAGAGGTGGTATTTATAGTAAGTTTGCTCTTTAATTTTGAGGTGATTTACTTTGCAGATTAAAGTTATTCATTCTGCAGTTTATTTTTTTATTTTTTGCTTAATTTATTTTTTAAAAAAATTACTGTAAAGTTTATTATTATTAACGATAACAGTGATAATCTTAAGTGAATTTGTAAACTAAATTTGTCTTTTTAAATTTGAGACTATTTGATTATAAAATTTTTATCAACTTAGTGAGTAAAGTAAACTTTTATTTTTATGCAATGTTCTTTCAACTCATTAAACCTTTAAATAAATAAAAAAATTCTACAAAATTTTTAATTTTAATTTCAATTTTTCTGATTTTATAAGTAAAATTGATTTGAAACCAGAATTATTTTCAGTTGTTCAATTCTTTATTGGCTACGAAAGGTCACGACAGCTGTGATAAAATGAAGCGGAGGTCAACTATTCATTATACAAATAATAAAGTGAATGAAGCAATATGTGGAACTCTTTGGCTTTTTTTTTCCCAATCAAATGATTCAAAAAATTGTCCATTTGAACTAATCTAAATTAAAAGAAAAACATAGTTTAGACGTCGGCTGTGTTCGATAATAGCTTTTAAATAACTAATCAAAATGCTAAATATTATTTTATGCGGTGTTCGATAATATATTATTTAAATCAACATTTTAATTTTTAAAAAATTAATTCATATAATATTTAATTTTTAAAAATTTGTGAAAAGCTATTTAAATTTTTAATAGAAAATTAATAGTTAATTTTGTCGAACAGACTTATAATGTAATTATCTTATTAAATAGAAAATTATAATTTCATTTTAATAAATTATAATTTAATATTTTTTTTTCAAACCATATTTTTTAAAAAGAAAATTGTAAAATCTACTCGTGAATGGATGGGATAGACTTGACTGTTCCTTTAATTCTAAGGAGGAGAAAGAAAACAAAATAATGGACGTGTTAGAGCTGTAATACTCTGCCTTCCAAATCACTACCCAACAACATATAAAGAAACAAGAAAATCTCAACAAATATTGCAAATTAATATAATATCATAACATAGAAAAAAAAGATTTAAATTACATATTTAGACTAACTTTGTTTTTCAATTTCTTCACCCAGTGCATTTAATGAAAATCAAACCCAATAATTCTTCTGCATTATCAACTAGCCACAATTTTTAAATTTCTTTCTTTTATTTTAATTTTTTTTATTTTTATTCGTGATTATCTCTTTATATAAATAATTTTTTTCCCTGAATTGAAACATTAATTTATAGAGATGAGTGAATTTTTTTTCCATTTTAAGATGGACAGATGGACAGATTTGTAATTAATTAATTGACTTTTTATTTTATTTTAATCCGTGTAAACATAGCATGAAAATGGATGTACCGTGATTAATTAATTTATATAAGCATAGAAGTAATCTATCTGTCTATAATATATATAAAAGTACGAATGGAGAACATTTGGTCTCCAAAATGTCTCTACATATTCTAATTGATAAAAAATATTATTAAGAATAATTTAGTTTTAATAGCTATGTTGGGACCACATTATGTTTATTTTCCTATTCTAATTGTTACTATAATTTTAATCTAATTCTATTCTAATTAGGAATTTATTCTTTAATACGATTCTAATTATCTATCTATATCTATAATATATATAAAAGTACGAAGGGGAAGTATTTAGTCCCCAAAACGCCCCTACGTATTCTAATTGATAAAAAATATTATTAAGGACAATTTAGTCTTAATAGCTAAGTTGGAACCACATTGTGTTTATTTTTTATTCTAATTATTATTATTATAATTTTAATCTAATCCTATTCTAATTAAAAATTTATTTTTTAATACGATTTTAATTAGAAATGTTTAGTTTTGATTATGTTTTGCTATCAATAAATTGTTACTTTTGCTATTTTGAATTGAAATTATTAAATTTGCGATCATATTTTCTTATTATGGTAAGTATTAACTCTCTCTATTTATAAATTAATAGAATAATTATTATTTATTTTTATTATTATTTAATATCTTTATATCTCTTTATTTATTTTTAAAGTTATAAATTAGAAAGTACACATAAAATATTTTTCTTTCTGTCTTATAAGACCAAGATGGACCTGAATCCTTCTATCTATTGACTCGAATTCTAAGAGACACTTGGACTTCTTGATGCTCTGCATTATGATATAATAAATTATAAATAAAATAATTATACCAGCGGTCATGCACAAGAATCACACAATGCCTAATTCATTCACATTATACCTAATCTTTCAATCAAATAATCTCAACATTACTTCTAACAGAAATTGGAGAAATTAAAACTTATTATAAAATTGAATTTGGTAATCCTTATTATTATATTTTTCGTATTATTATTTTTACAACATATGATTTAATATTTTTTTTAGCTATCATTACGATGTTAAACCTGTGGTGATATTGAAGATATTCAAACTGTTAACAAGTAAAAATGATGTTTGTTTCAAATATTTTATACAATATTAGTGATTGGTTATTGTAATATTTGTAATTAGATATATAATGTCTACGAATAGTTTTATAATATTTTTTAATTTATTTTATAGGTATAATATCAATTTCAATATAATTAATATATATAATAAACATTTGAAATAAATAAATAAAAAATTATATAATGAGTACAAATAACGGATATCTACGTGCGTTGCACGTTCTAAAAAATGTGAATTTGACGTTTAAAAGGGGATAGAGGCGACTATTCTCAATCTCAGAATAGTAGTTTAAAAAATGTATCTTCATGTGATGAAGGCGGCTATTCTCACATTAATAAATATTTATTTACTTATATAAATTTAATAAAAAAACTATTTAAAACAATAAATAATTAAATATTATTTTGAATTAGTTAGGATTTAGGATGAACTCTTTCCAATAAATAATAGAGGGGACAAAGAAGAAACAAGTTGGAGTATAGAATAAGTTGTAGCGGCGAGTCTTCACGGCTTGACCCATCAACTATGCCATATTTAGCTCCAAGTATCAAGTTTAAATCAGCATTCTGCCTCTTAGTCTTACAATACAAACTTAATGAATGTCTTGTTTGTTTGACTAAAAATACTGTAATTCTCGCGGTTTGGAATTATACTCATGTCTTTTCATTAAAAAGACAGCCACTACTTCTAAAAAGAGATGTTCCTTACGATTTTATATGTCCATTGCACAGGATTAATTAAATATCCTATATACTCTAACCTTATTCAACCCTAAACGACAGGGAAATGTTTTCTTCGATTTCATTACAAAATCTATACATGCTTTCTTTCCTCAACCCATTTTCCACAAAGCCAAACATCATGTACTTGATCATCTTAATAAAAAAAATTTATAATCTTTTGTTGCACTGATGTTAATGCAATTATATGTAGATATCTATATTTTAAGATTGGTTTCTGAAACACAGCTACATAGTGCAAAAAAGCTAAATTTGATTGAAGAGAGAGGGCTGGCTAGCTGGCTAACAAGGATCTAATCCACTGCTTTTACACTAATACCAACCCTACATTATTCGATCAGACAATGACGGAAGCCTCCTGAAGAAGTTCAAAGCCGGCGACGGCATTCGATCACGGAATATCGGATGCCGGAAATAGTAGAATCCAAATGCCATGGCCACCATTTTTGATGGTACCAAGTATAATATCATTGCTACCACAAAACACAGCCCTACAAAAATACCTGTCGCTCTTGGATCTCTCCACGTCACTAATGCTTGCACTCTTTCTCCTTGTGTCGCGAAATCCCCTAATACTTTTTGTACACGTATCCCGAGTGTACGCAACTTATCGTACCTCGCTCGTATTGTATCCGGTGATCTCGTACTTGGCAATGCATCAAACTCCTCATCAAGTTCCTCTCTGTCAACGGTGTCGGCCAATGAGATCTTAGGATCGAAGTCTGGCAGAGGGTCCCGTGTTCTAAACCTGTAATTCCAAGCACCAATCACAAACACGTAAAATGCCAATGTGGGGACAATCAAATCGGGGAACCACACAAGCATCACTAGCAATGCATGCACGAGTAGAGTAGCCGTTGGATTCCTCCATACACGTGTATCGTCTATCCACCGTACAATATCTAAAACCCCTGCGATCACGTTGATGATCCTAAACCAGTTGGCACGCACTTTTCGCATGCTAAAAGCGTGCGAGTCTGCATCAAGCAGGTAAAGCACGATCTCACGTCGAAGGGGCGGCTCTGATCTTGACAAGTGGGTTGCTATAATCCTGACAGCTGCACTCCTCAGCATATCTTGCTGAACCACTCCTAGTGGCTTTATATGATGCATCAACGGCAACAAAGGCTGGGAGTACACGTGTAAGAAATCCAACGTCGGAGTCGTACGTATAAACCTTACTGCCACTACGATTTCTCCCATTTTCTTCACTCCGTTGTTTGTCAACAAAATCAACGGATATGAGTTTCTGTACACCTTACCCGTCTCCAACGTAGATATACGTATTCGTATTTTACCAATACGGTAATCAGGAGGCGAGGCTGTTTTATCGCCGTCGCGTTCGAATACTTCCCTGCTATCGAAGACTCCAATGGACAACACCGTTGAAGGGTCAAAAACTTTCCAAGTGTATTGCTCATTCCATTTAGGATCCAAACTATCGCACACGGTCCTTGTACGTACCCATTTTGGACCGTACTTGGCTACACTATAAGCATCTGTACAACCTTTACCGTCTATGGTTTTCATAGGCAACAAGTTCTTGCACCCAATGATACCTAATTCAACAGTGCCAACCGGAGGTTTCCAGAGCTGCCTTGCCGTGGGCCGGTAATCGCTGCACACGTGAGCCGCCTCGTCCATCACGTGATATCCACCATCGAAACATAACTTCAACTGGACTCTACCTTTGTAAGCTGCCTTTTCACTGTTTGGATCTTCAAAACTGAACCACCGGGACGCTACCGTCCTGTCATCAACACGCCTCTCGATGGCCGTTAGAGGAACTCTAGCAATCCCGACGGTGACAGGTCCTTTAGATTGCCGGTTTTCTATAGTGAAATTCAAGTCGTCGCTAAAAGGCTCGGCAGCCACGAAGAGCAAGTCTTCATTCCAACATAGGTTGCCGTTGCGAGTGACGACGGTTTTAGTTTTTTGGACTTGAAACCCTAATTGGGCTTTGAGTTGAAACGAGGCCTCTTTTAAATGGGCTACCGGAAAAATGTCTTGGGCTTCAACTACAGTGGCTCTCAAATACCATAATTTTGGAGAGAGGTAAACTTTGGCTCTCGAGTTAACGTTGCCGGCCGCGTCAGTCTTCCAAGCATCAGGAAATGCCTCGTCAGCTTGTGTCCCTACCCACGTGGCAAGCATTATGTTGCCAAGCAACACGTTACCTCTGTGGATCCCACCTTCCAACCTGTACCATTGTGGGGCCAAGGGACTGTCCGGTGGATCCCGCAAAGGAATTTCTGTTACGTCAAAGCAAATTCCACCAAGGAATTTCGCACCAGCCAAATCGGATTTCGGGTCCCCACCAGGCGGGTCCCACACTGAGACTTCAAGGATGGAGGAGGACTCTGGTGCGTCGCGGCCGAATGCGAATGTCTGATCCCACTCAAAAAATGCCGTCTTTCGTGCAGGTCTGGACTGTATTCGACTGCCTGAGGTTACAATTCTTACAATGGGATTGCCTTTGGATGGAAGACCTTGTGCTTTCACTACACGTACAAATAAGTAGTGCATCTTTTCAACGAGATCAAACGATGATCGTTCGATTGAAATACTTTCTTGTGGTTCCAATGCGTAGTTCGTGGTGGAGGCTACTGGCCTTGGAATATGATGTGGATCGTTGATACTAGCTACTCGAACTTCAGGTACAGATCCAGATACTGACGCTGCCATTATTTGCGGTGATGTTGGACCCAAATCATTGGCTGCAGGTTCCAAAACAATATCACCATCACCTTGCGCAGCCTCGTTAACTGCTACAGGTGGATCGCCTTGACTTTCAGTCGTTTCTGCTGGTGGTGGTGGCTGTGTCTCAGATTCAGGTGGTTTTTCAACTTCAATTGGAGCTGGTGCATTATCTGCAGATGGTGGCGCCGCTTCAGCAGGTGGTTCTTCCTTAGGCTTAGAGCCATCTGCAGGTGGTTCTTTATCCGGCTCTGTGGTGGTCGCAGCTGCTGCAACAGGCTTTTCAGCTGCAGGTGGTTGTTCTTGTGGCTTTTCAGCTGCAGGTGGTGATTCCACTTTTGAATCAGGCTTAGCTTCCTCTGCTGGTGCTTCCTGTGGCTGTATAACTTCATCTTGATAATAAATCTTCAAGCCAATTTCGCCTTGAATCCAACTAAACAAGTACTTCTTCTCCAAAGGATAATATATCAAAGCCTCTTCACCTTTTCTAACAAACTGAGTAGAATTGAGTCTGATTCTTCCGAGATGGACATTCCTTCTAGTGTGGCCATAAGTTTTATCATGGCAAATATCGAGCTCAAGCATGTCACCAAACACATTAGATGGCTTACCAGCGTTAAATTCAAGAACTTCATTCCACGTCGGATTCAAATCGCGTATTGCAGTCTGCGTCCGTTTGCGCTGCCCGTAAAAATCAACAGTAACAAAAGGACTAGACATCCCATGGCCGTCTTTAGGTAGAAGATTGCGAGCATCTACAACTTCAACAACTAGTTTCTGATTTTTGGCCATGGTGAGCGCAATTTTACATTATTTGAAGGGGAAAATGGAAAAAGAAAATATAGAGAGGGAATATATAATGAATGGGAAAGAGTGAAAAAAGAGGAGGAGAGCAAAGAATTTTTTTTTTTTTTAAATGTGCTTAACTTGATGTTCAAGAACATCTTTTAAGACCAATAAATAACGTTTCTTGAATTTATAATTTTTTTTTTCCATTTTTTTGTAGAGACTGAAAGATTCCTGCACCTTTTGCTTTATGGCCGTCCTTAATCTTAGCACAGCAGGATGTATTTGATGAGTTAATGGCAACAAGAGATGGGCATGCTTTTTTCAAAGATGAGTCTCTTTTGTGTCATCAACCGACCTATAGGAGGTTCTGTCACCACCATATTTTATATAATTTGGTAAATTTGGACAAAAGATGACAGATTAGCTTTAATTTCTCGCAGTTCAATGAAAGTTTTGATTGGAACGTCAAACGTGTGTAGCGGTAGCTGTAGCAATATTGTTTATGCCATGCAAGTGGGTTTCTAGTTAAAAGTCGGAAACAGGTAAAACTCTAATTTTAGTTCATAAATAATATTTGTAATGTATGAATTGCATAATATGATATGAAAAAAGAGGCTTCTGTTTTGAAAACGTAGAATGCAGCAAATGTTGTTGAGCAGGTGGCGTTTGGCAACGGCACAGAGTTATGACTCTCTTTCTTTGTGGCAGCCTTTTAGACACAACGCGTCTAAGAAAACAAATTGATCAATCCACACGTTAAATGAGGTTCCTTTTCGTTATTTTATTTTTCCTCTTCCTTAATTATGCCTTCTCTTCTTTGTGAAAGGTCGAGGAAATAAGGGTTTTGGTGGGGGCAGGAGAGGGAGAAAAGGTTGAAATTAAATGAAACTAAATTTTTTAATGGCTGAGATCCAAAGTTGATTATAAAATTGACTTCCACAATCAAAAGTAACAAAGACATTTCAAAGATTGTTTGACATGACCAAATTTTGATGATAAAGAAAAGAAGTTGTTCATTTCATTCATCAAGCTTACATTAAAAAAAAAAAATCTGAATGAATGATTTTTTTTTTTATTTAGCACGAGATATCCAAGTTATGTCTGTTTAACGGTCCATAGACCGACTAATCTTTGTTTAACGCTGCATGGATTTTGAAACCCATGATCTTTGGTCATGAAACTCGCCTATGTAGGTGCTCGTAGGCTACTCGAGCTATCCCATTGGGTTTGAATGAATTAATTTTTAGTAACACGTTTTATGTACTTTTTTGTTTCATTTTCTAAAGTGAATATATTATTTATTATTTTAATATATTTGCAATGGATTGATGCTTATTTACTTGTCTCTCTCGGTTTGCTTGTTTATCGATTTCCAATTGCTTTCATATACGAGAATGGTTGTGCAACTATGGATATAGAACAATCTGAGCTCAACGGATTAATACTTTTGAATGCTGGCTGCTCATACTTAGCTCCAGTATCTTACCTTTATGCTAGCTTATATGTGTGTGATTCAAGTTCCGAATGCTTGTAATCTTATTACCATATGTTTTAATGTATTTCTTCGTCCTACCTTAAAAAAAAAGAAGTTTTAGCTTGAGCATCACCTGCAAGTTTGAACTATTGTTTCTTGCTTCTTTGTAGTTTGGAATGAAGTTTCTTCTTTCCTTAAAAAATAATTTTTTTTTCTCTATTCATTTATCCCATGAAACGAAATTTATAATAGTAATGTCTCGTTATAAATTAAAGTTCATAAAAGAACGATTTTTGGTAATTAAAGAAAAATGAATCAAAGGATTCGTAATTTACAAAATTTTCCGATGTTGGCTATGGTACAAAAAGTTGGTTGATGATTGTGTGTGTGTTTTTTTTTTCTTGAGATATTTTTGTTTTTCTGTGTAAACTATCGATCTTTGAGCCTTATTATCAGGGATCGTCTAATCCTGTTTTAGCATAGTCACAGTTAATGCTCTCCGTCCCTTCATGCAGATATGTTTAGTGAGGATCAAATTGGAGAGTTCTTTTCACATGTCCAACTTGTATTGTGAATCGAACCACAATTCATAAGTTCTCAAAATAATTTTAGTAATTGACAACACTTAGTTTCTTCATAGGTGCCCAAGTTTTCTTTCTTTCTTTCTATTTTTTATATAGATACTTAGATAATGGACAGGGAATTAAGGAAAATGTTTATGGAGTTAAATACAATATTCCACTGCCTGGCTTAAGACAATGGGTGTGCCTAAGCGGCGCATAAGGATTGAATTTGTGTGAAGGAATTCATCCCGTGACATTAATTGAGATGCATCTGGAGACATGACCCGGCTAAAGAATGGGATGGATAAGCAATTAGTTTAACTATTAGGTCAATAGTATAATTCATAAAATATTAATTAAATAATTTAATAAGGGTTAATAACTAAGAATCAATGGCTCAAATTAGTCAAAGTTATTTTAAATTATGCAGATATGTGTAAAAAGCATGAGACCAAGGATGATTTGAGATTCATGGATTTTTTATTAATTAAATATAAATCATTTAGGATTTTCATATGAAAAATAAAAAGTAATTAATTCTCATAATAATAAAATAATTAATGCTTCCAACGTATTTAGTTAATCATGTCTAATCAAGCCTCAATCAACACCGTATAAAGCACTAATCATCTGCTTAATTATGCTTTTACATGAAAGACTATATGATGCGAAGCAACTGAAAGACATGGAATTATAGATTGATCATTTCACTCTTAAAATTGCCAAACCCTAGAAAGACATAATTAACATAGGCCATTCGGAAAAACATATATATATATATATATATATATATTCAAATTAAGACATGTAAGTACAATGACCAAATTGATGTAATGCCAAAAATGTTTTTAGAATCCAATTATATTTGTAAGGAAAAATCAATGAAAATGAGCAGTGATGCCAAAACTGTCCCAGCTAGCTAGTTTATGTGGCGCAAGACAATTGGATATGTACCTTCAATAGGGTTTTATATATTTTTGCATAGCACAAACTTTTGACAATGGCATCATACTTTCACGGTACAAAATTAAAGAAAATGGAAAACCACACACACACACACACATATATATTTCTGCTGCTAGTTAGGGTTTATACATGTGAGATCCATAACTCAGTAAAACAAAGCATGTTGAGAACGATTTATATGTCTAGGAAAATGCTAAGTTATTAATTAATTTTTATTACAAGAAAAGCACTTATGTTTATAGAAAAATCAGAGCCAGGAAGACGAAGCAGGTTGGAAAAGAATAAATTCTTCTCAAAGAAGAAGAAGAAGAAAAAAACAAAGGAATAAATAATTTTATTGAATGACATCTTATATATTTCTGATGAAGCATTATAGTTATGTGTCTTATATAGCCTGTCTAAGAATCTTGGGCAAACAAATAAAATATTTTTACAGAAAACCATAGATGCAACTTAAAAGAAAGTGAAAGGTTTTAACAAAGTAACATTCCATCAAAGAATATGCCAAATATACAATGTTTTCTGTGCAAGAACTGGAGACTACTGATGAAACTATTCCCATATAAATTAAAAATTCATAAGAGAACATCGATATTTAATTAGCACAGACAGAGTTCTATTAAGAAAACCAGACATGGCATAATATAGAAAGCTTGACAAATCCAAATACTTATGATATATATATGATATTACCTTTGGGGTTTCGTATTTGAGCATGGAGAAGCTTGGTGTGAGGAATGAAGCCTGGTCCGAGATCAGTCTTTGGATATTATCAAGTAATTAATTACTTACAATATCAAAGACAAAAAAAAAGAAAAATCTGAAAATTTTAAATTTTTTTTGACAAAAAAAAAGGCATAAAAGGGTGTTTCAGACATAAACAAGACTGCAAATTTTCACTCTCTTTCTCTCTCACAAGTCACACAGATGTAGTTAGTGTAGAGCGAGAGGAGAAGAAAGAGAATCTTGAAACAGAAAGAAAAATCAAGAAATTAAACTTGTCTTCTTGAAAATCTCTTTCTTGATGCAATAAAAGATTAAGCCAAAATGAAAAAATATTGAAAACAAAAGATCAAAACCCAACATTAACAGAAAGTAGAGAAAGAAAAAAAAAAAGGATCTTGGATCAAACTTCATTCCAAACACCATCTTTTCCTTCTGTTTTTTCTCTAGGTATAGCTTAACCTAGCGAGAAGCAACCCTCTTTATATGCTCATGATTCAACAATCAAAACCAATAAATATATATAAAAATATATAAGGCTGCAAAGTGCTCGAGTTGTCAAAAAAATCTTTCTATAGAGTATTGCACACAGCCACACATGCAATAAAATGATACATATGATCAAGAAGTAGAAGTATTTAGGTGAGACAAGCAAAAGAGAGTCAGTAAATGGAGGTAAGAGAAAAGATAAAATAAAAATAAAAATGTATATGTGGAAAAGCACATGATAGACAGGTCATTACAAGAATAAAATAATGAAAAGGCTGGTAGGTTTTTGGAGGGAAGGTGTTGTCTTCTTCTGTAAGTCTTTATTAGTTACGAGAGAGAAAGGGACTGCCTTTGAAGCCTTTTACAGCCTATAATATATATATATATATATATATATATATATATATATATATATATATATATATATATAATAGCTTTAGCACTGAAAATAACGAGGTCCTTACTCTTTTTTACTATACCAAACACAGAAGCAAGAGGGAGAAGACATGGGCCTCCACAATTCCTTCCTATTTTTTTACTCTTTTCTTTGCTGCTTTATTCATCAAAGATTCAAGAAAATCAAAACCCTTAAACAATGAATTAAGATAATTATTACATCATTAATTAAATATTAAAAAAAAAGGAAAAAAGAGTCACCACCGCCCAGATCAAACCATGATATTTTCTGCACTCATTCTTTCTATAATATAATTAATTAAAAGAGAAAATATACCACATGCGATCCTTCTTAGCTCGATGGGCTAAACTTAATCCTGCTATCATCGCATCAGACTACAAGAGGGAAACGTTAAATTTTCTCTGCTCGAATATTTCCATCTTTACTGGTGCAACGAAAGCACAGTGACGAAAGAAACAAAGCTATTCGAGGAATCCCAATAGCATATAGTATAATATATTTATCAATTTAGACCATAATTCCTTTTTCTTCTTTTGTTCTAGGGTAGTTTTGGTGTCAGCGAGGGGTCCATACTACCAATATAGACGTGCATTTTATTTTATTATAATAATTTTGTCGAGACGGCAGGTGCAGGAATTGGCAGAAATATATATAAACTATACAAATATAAAGCTCGTTTCGTGTTGTGATGCACTGTCTGTAATAATATTGCAAGAGCTTCAAAGTTGTTTCGAAAGATGTTATTTTAAATATCGAGAAAAAGATAGTTTTATAATGTTATTTTCATTTAATTGTTTGATTCTCAGTACATATGGTAACATGGGAGTTAATGCAATCAAATTTTGAGAATTTTTCTTTCCTTTTTTAGTATTGGTGGAGGAGATTAGATCGGTCATATATACACTGATCATTAGACTAATATATATTTTGATAGACAATCAAACTCAAAGAACTTTTGTGAGTCTTAACCCGTGAAATATCATGTTATGTATTAATTATATAAGTGCAATGAATGGGTTGTTACAAATAACTATATGCTCTATTTATAAAACAACATAGTATATATCACTACTCACATTGAAACACAAAAAAGAAATAAAAGTAACGAATTATGATCTTCATTTAATTGATTACAATGATGATTTTGATCGGCCTATTGATTAAAACTCTTAAGCACTTAAAATCAGGTGAATCAAACCACATTAACTTTCTTTAAAAAAATTAAAAACTTAATTAGGAATTTAAGATTTATTAATGAGCAATGGGCTAATCTTTTGATCCCATGACAAATTGACAACTAAGAAGATGACATAAAATCCAAATAATTGAATTCCTTTTTCTCCCGAAAACTCCAATTGTTCATAGGGTAATCAAATCAAAGTGGAATGTTCATCTTTTACTTTATCTCAAACTCCTCTTCCCTAAAAAGGGTTACATATATGCAATTAAAAGGTTCACTTGATTTTTGACTTATCATGTCCCCTCCCACTAGTTTGCTCCAAAGGAAGTTAACAATCTATATGGCTATTTGTGTTTGGCAACTAGTTCCTTTTGGGTGGGTCCAGCCCACTTTCTCTACTATTGGAAACATGCATCATTAATTTCTCACTCTGTGGGTCCATCAACTCTTTGCCTGCTGAATATTTCTATACCTTCCACATCTAACACCCACAATTACAAACCTTTTCTTTTGATCAACCAAACTCGATCTCCATTAGAACAAAGAGCAAACAACATTTGAATTTAAATTTGTTTATTATACATTGATTGCAAATACCTCACACAGATGATTTTATGTCATGTTGATATTTCCTTTTCTTTAAAAAACCAGAGATTTCAATTTTCTTCCCAACAAAAAAGAAACAAAGGATGCATTTTGTATGTCTTGCACAATGTACAAGTCAAGAAGCTGTTACCTTCGCTCTAGAATTTCAGGCTTTATTATCTCTTACGTAAAAATTAAAACTGAACGTACATCTACATATCTAAGATTCATGGAAAAAAAAAATATGATAAATTAAAGAACCTAAATTACAAGGTCACCTGTACACTGAAATTAATGGCAATGAAGTTAACTGGAAAAGGAGAGCAGAATTGATGAAGCACCCAATTGCTACATGCCAATGCAAGAATCACGCACTCCTTTTAAGTTGGGTTCTTCACGATCTTGACACTGCTGTAGAAGCGCTTTAAGTCCTTTATAGCCTTCTCTTCAATCTGAATTGAACGTATTGATGATGGTGTATTGACCTCAGGTTTGAACCAGCGGTTCATCCCTTGAGAATCTGATGGTGAGACCTGGCCAGATGCAATTGAGAATCCAGCTGTTCTTGTCTTTGGACTATGGGAATTATTCTGATGGTGTTTTCCCTGCTATAAAACATGCAAAAGATGATCACAGAAGTATTAAGTTGCAGATTCGGTGGACAAAGTAATGCGCAGTTGAATTTTGAGCAAAGAAAAGGACAAATATAGAAAGCTAATTTGGTAATAAGAAGAAAGTTATTTAACATACCTGTTGCATTTGGATGTCCCTAAGAGATGGCCGAGAAAGTAGAGGAGGAGTTCCAGAAGCCCAAGGTGGTGTGCTTTTTTCTGCATCACATGCTTGAGATGTACGTGATGATACTACAGGTATTGGCTTGGAAGGCAAGTAGGAACTTAATGGAACTTTTCCATCATTTTTACCATCAGAATGATCTTCCACCTGATCTTTGTTCTTTGATGGTTGGTTCACCTTAGTTTTACTTTGTTCATCCTGAATTTCACGAAGTGAAGCCAATCCCTTTGAGACCTTAGCCCCACCCCAGGCAGGGCCCCCACTTTTAGGTGTTTGTGGAGGAGGAGCAGCAGCTTTGGGGGTGTCATCAAGAGCACCGCTCAAAAACATGGAAAGCCCACCCTTCCGGTTTTTATTCTTGGATACTGCCGGAGGTGAATTCTTACTTCTTTGAAAGTCAGATGAGTCTTTCTTCTGAACAAGGAAAGCAAGATCTTTGGAGACTTGGTTCCCCAAACTGTCCTCAAATATGATTTCCTCCTCCTATCAGAAGTCAAATTTAAACAATTAAATCAGTTGCAACAATTACTCAGGTAAAAATAATTATTAACTCCATGTTTTCCACTACTTGTTGAATATCAATAAGAAAAATCAACCTTGCATATGACAGTAGAACCAATAAAATCTACAATCATCCATTTATGGCGCTACTGTAACTGAGGAAAATTTAGAAACAATAAGATAAAACCTTAACCATCGCATCAAGTAATATATCCTGTGCTTACTCAAAATGACAGAACAGGAAAAGGAGGGGAAGGAAAATCAAATGACTATACTGTGCTCACAGGAATTACATGTCAAATTGCATTCAAGGATTCTTTCCAACATACCAAAAGAAAAGTCGGTCTCTCAAGAATGAACTACCTCCAATAAAAAGGTACTCTAAATGGAAGTATCACGGGATTGTAGAGGGAGTCGCACCTGTGAGAGGCAGTATAGGAAAGAACAGGAAGCTAATTTTGGTACCTCTAAAAGCACTCCCAAGAGAAGTATGTCTCTTGAAACTTCCCAATTCCTATATGCCCCTTAAAACCCATCTCTAATTCTATATTTAACTCTGAAAGAAATATCAAGAATAATACAATAAACATTTTGGTTGTTGATAGGCTCTGAATTTGCACACAACATTTAGCAACCTTACCTTATTCATCAAAATATGAGAGATCTCAACCTCCAAAGGGTCCTTCGCAAGTTTTGATTCTAAATCAGTCCCACCACTAAAACCAGGAACTGTTTCCACTTGTGCTACCTTTTGTTTGTTCTTTCTGCTTTGTTTTCTTGATAACTCGGCCTTTTTATTCCCTTTTGCATCTGATGAAACTATAACTGATGCTTTTGACTTTGCTATATCAACTGGAAAACCAAGCTCAGCTAGTGAACTTTCAAGAGCCGACCTGGTTTGAAGCTTCGCAAGTTGTTGGTCATCAAGAAGATGACCATTGGATTGCTTCACCTCAAGCATCTCGATTTGCTGCAACTTCTTACGCAATGCACGCACTTTCTTTGAAATGTCTTCATTAGGATCATCTATAGGCTGTAGAAAGAAATCTGATCTTTCATCGCCACTCTTCAAGGCGGATTTGCTATTGTGGTTATCTCGGGTCCTTATAACATCACATTCACTATCCTTGTCCTCACTGTTGATGACTAAAGGAAAAGTGGCCGTTGGAGTTGGGAGCCTTCGGTAACTCCAAAGTTCAGATGACCTTAGGTCCAACAGATTTTCAAGGTCAGCCAGAATTTCAGGTGAAGAACTTGCGAAAGCATGTGATGAGACCGTTAAAATATAGTCCAGGTTGCGAATAGCAATGTCCTGCAAAAAATAAGTCAAAATTCTGAGTAACACATCAAAATAGAAAATACTCAACTCACTTTTCTCTTCCACAGTTCCACCTTAGCGCAATTTCTTCTTTCATCAAATAAAGGAGACCACCAATATAAGACAGGATATATTAACATTATATTATATTATATTATTATATATACATATATTATGCACATATATGAATGTATATAAGTATAGGTTAATAGATTACAGAATCTTGACGCTTGACACCAAATTTGACACCATAATATATTTATCTTATCCAAACTTGCAGGTGATTAACTACCCAAAGTGCATGGCACGGGGGAGAAAAGAATAATCTATCAACACATAGCAACTCGCAACAAACTTCATATGTACATAATTTACCTCATCAAAACCAAGAATGGCCCCTTGGCCATGTTCACCTCACCCAATCACAAACTACTATCTACATTATTCATTAAATGGATCATTTGTCTCAAAGCATATTTTTCTGTCAAAACCCAATTTCTTAGGGAATAAGGAGAAACTCTGTTCGGGTGAAATCTAACAAAAACAAAGTAAAAGAGTTTCCTTAGCTAAAACTGTCACATTACATGAACACATCCAGTTACTTAGTGGGGATAGGCAGTAAACAAATTTGAAAATCATCTAAAAACAAATAAGAGACAGCAAATGTAGTTATGATAATATTAACTAAGAGATTGACAATTCAGAGAAAGTTAAACTAACAAAAAATGGAATCCTACTTGATGAAACAACATATAATCACAAGTCGGTAAAATTTGATGCATATAATGTAAAATTCCAGGCGCTCTCAAAATTACTGTTGTCATATAAAGTACCTGACAATGCTTCCTCAGATCTTCCGCCCCAAGTGAATCAGCAATTTCAAGCATCTGTATAGCATTTCTTGGCTCAACTAAATTTTCTGCAGCCGCTTTTTCACAAAGAGATTTTAAGCTTGGTATACGCCTTCTCCTAGAATCATCCTTTTCTACAGTGGATGACATGGGATTAGATTCTATATCATTAAACATCAAATCTTCATCGAACTCTTCTACTCCATCCCTAACTTGCAACTTCTGTTTCTCAAAACTTTTGACCACATTGGGAGGATAAATACCATGGTAGAGAGAACCAACCATCAACAAATGAGTTTCACCAACTGAAAGTGATGTGACCCTTTTTACACCATGTAACCGAGTGACATCTGGCAGCTTATCCTTGCCTTTTTTACCATCCCACATATATACATCACCTGTCGCTGTAACTACAGAACTCCAGTATTTCCCAGCAGAAATGTCCACCACTTTTTTCCCGCATAATGAGTATAGCTACAAAGGGCGAAAGAAAGGCATTTCACAAACAATGATATACTAAGAAAATCAACAGAGATACAAAGTTATTTTAAATAAACCTGTTGGCATCTAAGATCAGGATCTGCAGACAACCAATAAAACAATGCACCATCATCTGTGAGAGCCAAGCTGTGAATCATCCCTGCGGCTATGGAAGAAACATGAAGTCGTTCCATGCGATGGAACTTCAAAGGGCTACTACCACTTTTCTTCAAATTTCTAGCAATCACAACGCGTTTTGGGGTAACAAGTCGATGACCCCATGTGTACACCTGCCACCAAACTCAGAATCATCAGATTTTACTCTGCTTACAGCAAAATGGCTACAAGATTGTCACAACTCAAAGTCTAGGAAATGATAGTAACCAGAAAAGAACAATGTAGCATTTGGTTTCATTTATGAATAAAAATGCAAAGTACATGTAAAGATCCAACTTATAAATTACCTCTCCATCAGCTCCTAATACAATTGTGTGATATTTTGCTGTTGTTACCCCAATAAAAACTTTTCCCTTCAAGTACTCAACCAGTCTTGGAGTATAATTGGATGCTGAGTTAGATGTACCATAACCAAGTTGACCCTCTTTATTGCAGCCCCAAGTAAAAACTTCACCAGAATCAGAAACTACAGAGGTGTGTTTGTTTGCAGCAGCAACAGCTACAATCTTTGACCTAAGTGAACTTACTCTACGAGGTGTAGGTTGTGTGTCCACAGTGTAGCCAAGCTGACCCTCTGTAGAACATCATATTAAAGCAGTAAATCCTTCAGAAAGTATCAATGCTAGAAAAATATCCAAAAGCACAGGAAATGTTGCATTTTGCATCCAAATTTCTGCTAAGTACAAATACACTAATACAGGCAGCCAATCCGTGAAATGGACATATGAAGCTCAAATTGGAAATTAGATAAAAGTTACAGGGCTAATCTTGTCATGTATACTTCAAAAAAACTCATTACATTTACCTCTATTGGATCCCCATGTGAAGACCTCCCCACTTTCTGTAGCAAGAACAGTGTGATGTTTGGCAGCTGCAATAGCCTTCACTCGCCGGTGCCCTAAGCCAGAAGTCACCTGACGGGGAGTGATGACTGCAGCTTGGCCACTGAAAAAACATAAAATAAAATGCACCAGATTGTTCATCTACACAAAAAATAAAAAAGAAAAAAAAAAGAAGCTAAAAGTGGAAAACGAAAAAAGACGTGGTGGTGCCATTTGCACAAATGATGGGACATACATGAACTTAGAGTTTTATTTTTCAGCACTAAAACTTGAAGGAAAATGGGAATCTATTCCATCTGTGTCACAATAATTTGCAATCACACAATTGAAGGTGATAAATAAGAGAAACAGAAGAGTCCAGAAATCTCAGTACTGCAACCAAAACAACAATATACGTAACAGAATTATATAAATGATCCAATTTAATGCCTAAAGTTACAATAACATAGAGAACTGAGGCTACAACTTTAAGAATGTTGATATCTCACTCATATATATGTAGTTTAAGTATAAAACATTGTACACTACCTGTGGATATCAAAATCAGGATGCCCAAGGCGGCCCCCTCTTCCAAATCCCCAGGTGTAGACTTCCCCACGTGCACTGACTGCTACACTGTGGAATTTTGCAGCAGAGACTAATTTAATAAGTGACCCATGAAGTGCATCAACTTTGCAAGGTAGCTTTTGTAAGTGAGCATTTCCTGTTCCTAATTGATAATTGGCACCACTCCCCCAGCTAAACACCTCAGTAGCCACTGAAAACAGAAATAGTAGTTAAAAGGTCATCCGCAAAGAGAAACTACATCGAACTTTGCAAGAACAATAACATCTGTAATGATCTTGTCATACTATAGATGTAGGAACCTGAATCACGTTCATCTCCAATGGCTTGCAACACAGGACCAGACAGAAGATCAACAGGAGTACGGGATTTACAGTCTTCCAATGTAATAGAAGCACCAGATTGAAGAAGGATGCTTGCCACTGCAAGATGACCAAAATGCAAAGCCCTGTGAAGGCTAGTCCACCCTGATTCTCCATCCTGATATGAATAATGTTAAAGACTATCCAACTGAGGGATAAAATGTCCCCACAAAAATTAGAATGCTACATCTGATTTCAGCAATTAAAATGCCTGAGGCAAGACTTCTGTGTCACTCACAATTTAAAGGTGTATCATTAATGAATTGTGGGAAACAGACACTAAATTACAAATTCAACTTTTCTCCTACTAATGAGAAATACACCACGTAGATCTCCGATGAAGAATAACAATTACAAGGGTAAGCATTATTATATTATACGCCCACACATCATTAAAAATGTCCAAATCAACATATCTAATGCCTTGAAATTCCCCAATACACATTAATGTTATGCCATCAAAACAGACATCAGCACATATCCTGTCTAAACACATTTAGCATCATACAAAGAGTTAGAATCAACCTCTTGTGCAACAAACTCATGTAATGCCAAACCCTGACAATCTAATCAACTAATTAGAATAGACTAAAAGTATCAGCTTTCAAGCCTCTAATTACCAGCAAGTATAAAAAAAGAAGGTTCTTACTTTAAATGTAAGTGACAGCCAAACACTTACTTGAACAAAACATAACTACGTCAATTAGTGAACAGAGAGAAACAAATATGAATTGCCTTTTCCAAGCCCCTTATATTATGTCTTCGATATTACAAATACCTAGATTAAAAATCTAACCACAATATATTACCTAATTTGAAATATCATTTAATTCATTATTCATTAGTAATAAATTACCTAATTTGAAATATCACATCAGCTATATTTATCTCAAAGAGTCATCTCAGTAAATGGAGATTCCTACATTAAATTACCCTATCAATTATGGCTTATTATCCAACTAGCTTGGAAGTTGGGATTAATGCTTAGCTGCTGTTATTGTTGTTGCATAACCCCATTGATGTGATGGTAAAGCATATTACTATAGTCAACTTCAAGCATGCTAGCACTAGGTTGATTTTTACAATATCTACAAGGGAGATGAGAATTCAATTACTTTGATCTTTTTTTGCTTTAAAAAAAATGCATTTAGGCCAAATCAACTGAATTCATTTCCAAAGAAAACCAAATTGACCACATTAAACTTTAACAACTCAACATGGTTAATATATTCAGTTTTGGAATTTTCAGTGAATTCCCAAGTTACTGCAAGAAAAATAATGAGTGATTCTAATTTGATTAGAATTTAAACAAAAACATGCCTAGCTACATGAAACATATGCAAATATATTTATAATACTCCCTCCACCCAAAAATGTTTGTCCCATTGACTTTTTTAAACAAAATTTAAGAAACAAAACAATTATAGCGTCACATCATACAAAATATCTCTACTTTTCCAAAATTATCCTTTTTAAAAACAAAATGGTTATTCTAGAATTTAAAAAACTAGTTATAATGATGGGTATAAAAGGAAAAGCAAAAATCTATTAAGTTAATTGGGCAAATATTTTTGGACATATAAAAATGGAAACACGTACAAACATTTTGGAATAGAGGGAGTACATTTGAAAAAAAAAAATAGCCAACGTAAACTTAGTTTAAGTTGCCTTGGTTTTTAAGGTGCTTAAAGAAGATAATATAATTTGAAAGAACCTACAGAATCAATAAAAATGTACAGGTTTGGTTTGATCATCCAATTTTAATGAATAATGCTATGATTAATTTGAGAGATGTCTTAAGTGGCTTCAAGAAAGGTTCAAACAAAGACCTTTTTGCATTGACATCTAGTCTTTAGATAATTCAAGTCAAGCTAGAGGCTTGTTGGGACACATTTAGCCGTGAGGCCAAGTCTACCGTCGTTTGATAAACAAATTGAGCTTAGATCAGCAGTCTTAGCTCATTTATGGTTGTTTATCAAATGAAATGAACATAACTCACATTTTGAGGATTATGTAATGAATTATCCAAGTCTGATATTGCTAGTGTTGTCTTAACCCGACTCATTTACAACCTAAGTTTTTTTTTTTAATTCATTTAGTTCTCAATAGATGCAATTTCCATTGCTTTCAATAGTAAAGACTAAAGAGACTACTAGCAGATATCTACATGAGTGTTTGAGCAGATGTTCACGAAAAAGGAATGAGGGAAAAGGGGATTCTCTCTCTGTGTAACTTGAAAATATTCAAAGAAACTAAGCGATGAGAAACAGAACACACCCTTGCATCAGGATCAGCACCAGCTACAAGAAGCCTCCTAACAATAGGAATGTGGTTCCTCCAAGTTGCAATATGAAGAGGAGTGAGGCCAAACATGTTCCTTGAATTAATGTTACCTCCGTTCTTCTTAAATAGTGTCAGCGCCGAATCTACATCAGCCAAGGAACCTTCTCGCACAACAAGCCACAGATCTTTATAGGAACCACCAGTTGAAAATTTCCGAGCCTGCATTTGCATATGATGCTTTTGTCCTTGAGGTGAAACCAGCATCTCCATATTCTTTATATGTGGTAAATGATATAATCTATTCTTCCTAAGTTTTCTAGATTAGTTTCTTATATCTCTGCCTGCCAGATAGAGCTTAACAGGAACAAAGTCTTGATAGGTTAGCAAACTCCAAAATCTAATCTAGGCCTTGGTTCTTTTTAGATCATGTGATAGTTACTTTTCCAATCCAAAAAAGAGAATGGAAAAAGATAATTCCATCAAATGCAGACGTGAACTAACAAACTGCTATACCCCCATCATCATCAACATCTGCATCATAAACACAAACGAGATCTAAAAGCCATTCACAAACTCCCATGAAAGTTCTCAACAATAGAGAAATATTTGATAGCCAATCTTTGCAGGAACCTGCAACAGAAATTCATCTTGAGTAAAATCTATTGGGAGAACAATAGTAATTAAAGCAAAACAAACTGAAAAGATCAGAAAAATCATTAACCGAAAAGACCATCAAGAAGCATCTAGTATAGCATGATAAAGTTCATTTCCCTTTCATTGCAATCAGCAAAATAAAAACGAAAGGAAATAGAAAAAAAAAAACAAATCAATGAATGATAGTTGATCACCTCATAAGATTTCTATAACAACAAAAATCAGTACAAAGATCCATCAGAAAAAAAAAATCACATTCAACAAAGCAAACCTTATTCAGGTCATAAAGATGGCAGAATAATACAGATTAAAATGATCAGAGAATTGCTTGCATGCAAATAGAGCGGAAGAGGAATATTTAACATAAATCAGTTAACTGCATCAACGCAGCAGCAGAAGCTCTTGCCTTTGTCTCAGTAGCAAAGATATATAGATAAGAGTGTCTTAAAAAATCTGTTTATTTTATATTCTTGTTGACAAGGAAAACCTAAAACAAGTGACATTTCCAGATTCAAATTTTATTATAAAACAAAATTCTAAAATTTTACGCCCATTTCATTCTCAAAGTAGATTAAAAAACAGAATCATGAATGCTTAAGAAATTGTTTGAATAAGCTTAATCCCAAGCCAAGCCATATCATAAAGAAAACCAAATGATGATCTAAAGAAATTTTTTAAGACCTTAATTCCACACTTATTCCCAAAGCTTTCGAATCAGTTGGACGACAAAACCAAAAAAAAAGGATAATGAAAAATGCATGCAAAATTGCTACTGTAACTACACTTATCAACCTAAAAAATAAAAACTCGAATACAAATCAAATATTATCACCATCAAAGACATTACATCAAGCACTAAGACTCAATACCTAGATCTAATAACAAGTGCATTCAATAAATTATACCTACCAATCAAAGTTCCAAACTTCAAATAGAAAACAACAAGATTATAACCGAAAACAATGGTATTAGACGTTGCCAACCTAACACAAAAATTCCCAAGAAACTACGAAACTATCAAAACTTTCCCATTACTAAATTTCCAAAAAAAAAAAAAAGAAATTTTCCCAGAGAAACAGAAGAAGAATTGAAGCATGACCAAAAAAGACATCATAAAAGCCGACTGATATTAAAAAAACTTATATATCACCTCAAGAAAAAATCTTCAAACTGAGGAAGAGAAGCTCAGGAAACACAAATGAGGTAGAGAGAGAAAATAAGATATAAAGAGTGATTGATTCTCTGTTCCATAGAGAATAGAACCTAAGAATATACCGAACCAGACCAAAGGCATCTCGGTAGAGAAAGGAATCGAGCTACAGAGCAAGAAGGGCAGTATTGGAATTTCAGTAAGTGTTGTTGACGAAAATGCCCTTGCGTGTTTCAAAGATTGACGTGTCCAGGAGTTAGGTCTGAAAGTTCAGAATTGTGTTTGGCAACGTCAGGCAAAAGTGGGTGTACGAGTGTCTCTATGGCCTCCACGTGGCAATTCTGCTAGCGGACAGTTAGCTAAGCTAGGAGAACTTAACGGAGTTAAAATTTGACGTTATGGTTGCCGTTTCGGGAAGTTCTTCGAGATTTGTCAAATGTCAACCTCCAAATGTTGGGTTGGGCGTTTGGAGTCGAAATGGCTAATTTGCGTATACCCGGGGCTTTTTTTTTGCCCTTTTTTAAACAATTGGGTGTGGGAAAAAAATATCTTTTTTTTTTTAAAGGAAAAAAAATATCTTAATTAAAGAAATTTGAATTTGAATTTCCCCAACAATCAATCATTTATATTATTATTTTTATTATTATTATATGGGATATGTAATCCACTATTAATTTTTTTAATGAATTTTTTTTTTAAATAAGGATGATGTATTATGAAACTTGATAAAATAATTTTTTTGATTAAAATAGATACTGAAAATTAATAGGAGACATTAGTAAATAAAAAAATAAATAAATAAAACATAAGGGGTGGATCTAAAATATGTTAAATCTAAATCAATATAAATATATACAATAAAATATAAAAATTTGTATACAATATACGTAAATTTAGTGGAATGGGTGCTTTTTAATATATTTTTAAAAAAACTTCATTTGAAAAACGGATATTTTTTTCATAAAATTGCAAATAAAAAACCAAATATTATAATTTTCAAAAAAGAGAAATCTACAAAAAAAAAGTAAAATTAAAAGAGACACTCCAACGTTAAAATTTAAAATTTAAGAGACGTTTGACTTTAGGATAAAATAGATACAAACAATGACTCGTTTATCATATATATATATATATAATTACAACTTTTTTTTTTATTAGAATAGATAGGTGAGAAAGAAGTCTCTATTATACTATGACTCGTTTATAACAATATCCTGACTTTTGGTATATACATTTAAGAACTCTTCTATTTAGGTTTTGAAATGTATATTACCAATTGAGTCTATTCCTAAAATAACGTTTATGTGATTTTTTTTTTCTTTTAAAATACTATTCCATTCTAAAAAAAAATATGTCTAACGATCAAAGCTTAAAAAAAATTATTAGAGACCTTTTCTCCCTTGCCTTGGCATCGTAAAGACAAAAAATTAAGGAGTAAACAAATAAAAAACAAACCGCTCTTCTGAAGTACTTCCTCTCTGTTTTAATTTACAGCCGCTACAAGCTTACAACACCACCTGTCGTATAATATGGGCAGCATGGTTTTGAAAGCAATCGCCTCGCTAGCGCTGGGCCAGGGACAATTTGCCTAGTTCGAAGTTTGAACCGGTTGGCATCACATGCACTACGCACGAAATCCAGTTGCTGGACGTAACAGCCAAGAATCATGTTTTTGGATTCTTTTGTAAACTACAATACAAAATCAACTCTGAGATCTACAACCACCAGACCAATACCCTTGTATGGAAAGATTTTTTTTTTTTTAGTTTTTTATTTGAGAATATTTTAAGGTAGTACATCACAGGAAAATAGGCCAACATAGACCACAAATTTATGCACATTTATTTCAATTAAAAAATACGACAGATGAGCATTTAACCGGCAAGGCAGAAAATGCCATGAAAAAAAAAATAATAAAAATGTCACCTCTTTGGCTTTCTATTTATTGAGTTCAAAGTTATAATTACTCTTGAACAGAACCAGAATAATAAGGAAAGGGCATGTGCGGGATTAAAAGTACAACTAAGACTTGACTAAGCAACAATAAAGAAATTGCATTGCACATGGAATGATGGAACCTATGCTTGATTCCAGTTCTCACTGTTACATATTTCGAGAAAACAACCTGATAAAAGGTACTTAAAAAAGTTATGAATAAGCAGAGCAGGCGATGAACCTGACGATGTTACTAGGAGAAAGGAAAATTCAATTCCATCGCTGATAATAGGGTTCTAAAGCAATTTCCAATTCCCAAGAAGTTAGGTCAATCCAATGATTATAGTCTACGCAAAATGCCAAGGACAATAATTCTACACAACAAATCAATCATAAATTAACAAAAATCCATTCAATGGGAAAATGTGTACAGGCAGTTAAATTCCCAGTAACTACTAATATGTCCAATTAATGCATAAACCAGAGTTTGAATCCCTGTAAGATATTCAAAATAAATAAACGAATAAATATTCACAGGCTGTTGTGCAAAAAATTATCAAATAGGCCTCTTAATTCATTAATTCAAATAACGGTTCTATCTATCTCTGCCAGAAATGAAATGAGTTGTTATACTCCAAAGACGCAAAACCTCGAAACTATAAATCAAAGTCAGAACTGACACACAAGATCGTTACCATTCCCAGGCAATGTGAATTTAATTTTTCATTCAGCCTTAAAAAAGTAAACACTGTTGCAGACTGGAAAAATTACAAGGATGCCATAGACATAGTATCCTAGAAATCAAAGAATATTGAAAAGCAGAGCAATGCTAGTTTTGCAATAATTGCACACACGTCAAACCAAAAGATCAATCAATACCCATAAAGGGAACACTGCACAAATTTCTCTCATCCTCCACTAGCAAGCAGACCTGCAGCTACGTACTATTTCCACGAACTTGATGATTGGAGCAAATGAAGGAGTTCAATGCATTTGTTGAAAAAGATCTGATTTCGCAGCTTACAGTGAGACGAATTTCTTGCTTATACAGCAATGGGAGAGTCCTGCACCCAAGAAGACAAAAGCGTGTTCAAGCCATTATGAAATGAAGCTAGAAAGTACTCTAGGATGATTGGCGTTGATATTGGTACTAAATCAAGTTCAAGACATACAAAACTTTCTTTAACAAAAGATCAATCATGCCATAAGAAAATGAAAGGATCGAGCACTCACAAAGTTGCAACATGACTGACATTAGTCTCATAATAATGTTGCCGTGACAAAATAAAAAATAACGATAACAGTAACAACTAGTAATAATAATAAATTATTCCCCAACAAGAGAGGAGCCAGAATTAAATTCCCAAGGACTATTTACTTTGCATGACAGGCTCACAGTCTACACCAATTAATGCACAAATTAAGGCATATAAAAAACACATGCAAAAAGAAGACTATTACTTGTCACTGGACCTAACATGCAGATAACTTCATCTTTGGTGCTGCTAGGAATTTACCTTGATATTTTGATTATATATAATAAATAAAGAAAAATAGCGATCGCCAAAAGTCAATCACAATAATATTAGTGCCACCAGTAGAACCCACCTTGGAAGTCAGATTTGAAACAGCCAAATTGAACTTCTCCCTGGTTTTTGTTCCAGCAGCCTGACCAGCCCTTGCCACCTTACTAAAGGCACCATTTAGCCAAGCTGTTCCGGCGGTCACATATCTGTCCAGGGTTACAGCAGTTTTTGTAAATTCATATCTTCTAATCCTATCATTAGAAACTAAGCTCAAAATCAAATAACAATGCAACAACCAGACTAAAAAAGAAATAGCCGCTGCAAATCAATTATATTAAAGCTCCACTGCCTCTGTTATATAAGAAGTCACTAAAAAGCATCCTAGAGAAAAATCAGGACCAATTTCAAAACAGAAACCAACTTTTGAGTACTTGAGAAGTTATTCTGTACTACACAATCCTATTTAAGGGGCTTATTTGAAGATATTTATATTGGAGAAGAGTAACACTGAGTGGTTTTAGACCAAAAGGAGCTCCTCATCCCATCAGGATGGGGCACAGGCAATACGGATATCAAAATAAATCAACAGCTGTTGCTAGTTAATAATACCATATGTTCTCCGAATTGCTAGTTCTTATGTGGAAATTAACTAACCAATCAACAAAATAATTAGGACTACTCTGAAGTAACCAGAATCAAGAAGAAGATTCACCTGCTTGATTTGACAGCTGATCCTGTGTCATTTATCTTCCTTTCTGCCGCAAATATAGCTGCCATTGTCTTATCTGAAACATGAAGCTTTTGATCCACAGACTTAACTTTTTCATTGACTGCTGAAATGCCAACTGTCAATTTCTCCGTAAGCCCAACTCTTCGATCAAAGGAAATTACCTTGGCAGATGCACTAGCAGTCAAGCGATGCTTTTCATCAAAAGCCTTGGCCTTACTCATTGCATCTTGACCAAAAGCTGAACCCTTTGCCAGCATATTTGAAACCACTTCTTGTGCTTTACTGACATACACTCTTCCATTGCCAGTTGGACTAGTTTTAGATTCCTAACAAAGGAAATTCAATTGTAAAACCATACAGTTGGAGGAGAAAACTTTTAGAAAGAGCAGCTGACTAGATATTGATTGAGAGCAAATATGAAGTATCAGTCACAAGTGTCAACATATTTAATCATGCCCATTCATCCACTTATTGTACAGCCCAGAGTGGAGACAAGGTTACATGCATGCATAAAAGGAGTCATCATCCACCTCTAATGACCATATAAAATGTTCATGGAGCAAAGAATAATTGAATGAAAGATTGAGATCAATCTCGATCAACCATTTTGTAAAACATGTATTTTCTAAAATTCACTCGTTTTTCCCAAACTAAGAGTCTAAGACAACCAGCAATCATTTCTCCTCAGATTTTTCACTTTTTACACAGTCTCTTATATTTTGTATCTACCAATGAGTAGCTATACATTTTGACAAACACATCTATCTGTATACTATAAGACTGCTACCAGTAATTTTACCAACCTCAACGTCAGATGGAAAACTTTCAGCTGGAATAGCAGACACAGCATTGTCTACCCTTCTTACTTCCTGCATAAATTGCAGTGTGAATATCGATATTTGACAATCATATCAATCAAAACTGCATAAAAATTGTTCATCCACTTACTTGTAGCTCGCGATGTGGAACATAATTTTCTGCAGGAGTTATACTCACTATCTGGTCCACTATAGTTGCTCCCTGCACCAAATGTGGATTTTTTAATTTCCAGAGCTTTCCCTTGAATGATGGTTTGCTCATATCAAACAAAAGAAGATTGACAATCAAAATAGAGAATCTAAACAACTATGCCTTCCACACTATATTTATGCTAGGCATAAATTTTACAGTCTTAACCATTCAAAAAGAATTGGCACTACAGAGCACATTTCTGCTGCAACTGATAACATAGACAATTTAGAAAGCCTAAAAATAATATATTTCCACAAATAGCATCACCAATATAACATTAACAATGAACAAAAATATGACAATAATCATAAGAAAATATATCTAACATGAAATCTGATGCTGCATACTCTTTCTTTTTAGCATATTTAATATAAATTTAGAAGCATTGCAACAGCATTTGGCTGATTTTTTTTTTAGTGTGAATTTCTTTTATATTAGGGGTCCTGTTGCAGTAAATGAAAACACATTTTAAAACTTTTCGGCCAGAGTAAGCGTTTGGAGTAGGTTATTTCTGTTGTAATACAAAGCATATACTGCACCTGCACCAAGTAATTTCATCTTAAAATGAACAAATTCAGACATTTGTTTTAAGAATGTACATGCAGTCCCTTTCGCCAAAAGGTCCGAAACACAGATATGTAGACTATGGATATCTAGAGAAAGACAGGAAATATTTGAAGCATATTCCTGGGAATTGTGGCATGAATTTGATAATCACTTCTTACTTTCTGAAATAAAAATCCACAAATTCACCAGCCAGCTTGCAATTTAAGCGCTTCAAACATACCTAATTCTCATTACTATTGAATAGTAAATGTCAGACTACAGTTGTGACAACTCAGAAGGGTCATTTATAGGTAACCTTAAAGAATACCACTCAATTGCTTAAAAGTTAAACATTAATTTAAAATTGCTTGTAGTTCAATCACTGTCAGAGATTAAAGTAAATCATACAAGTATTAGATTTCATAATGTCTAGTAAACACGCAAAGTGTACCAAGGGAAGAAAAATAAAGAAATAGAAAAATAAGGACACACCGATAACAACAATGCAATTTCAAGTGCTTTAGCTTCTTTGAACGTAACAAATGCCGTCTTTGATTGCCCATTTTCACTGCATTCAAAGATAAAACAACACCAAGAACCTCGATTAAGCAAACATATACAGAAGAAACACGACTTCTTTTATTAAAAGAAAATTCCATAACGTCTCGTGTAAAAAAGCACATAACATAATAGTACGTCGATTGCCAGAATTTTAAAGAGAGAGAGAGAGCAAAGTGGCATAAGAGATCACTAATGAGGTCAAACGCTCTATATCCGTCCGGTTTCTAGAAAATGCCATGAGAGATAAAGAGGAAATAACTGCTCAAGTAACTGAACTAGAAAAGAAAAGGCAAGAACTAGTTTCCCACTCAGTTTCCTTTCCATACATTTTCTCAGCGACCAAACAAGACTTAACAAAAACTAAATAAACGTTTCGCAAGCATACATATATGGAAAACGCACCGTTGGATCTCAATGTTTTCAATTTCACCAGAGAAAGAGAAGAACTCATGAATCTCTCTTTCACTTGCTAGATCTGATAAATTCTTCACTTGAACCGTTCTTGCCTTTAAGAGAAATCAAATCAATATCAAAAACTTCAAACTAAAATTAAAGTAAAAATAGTGAAAATCAGAGGCGTTACTTATTTGTTCAGAGATGGAAAGAAAATATGACCTGACCTGCATTTTAACTTCCTTTTGCAGAGGAGGTGTTCCGTTTTCTACTGCTGCAAGGTCATGCGCAAGAGGGAGAAGGAGAGAGAAGACAAGAGTATTAAAAGAGCCAGCAACCTGACAAGTTGGATACAGAAGAAAGAACAATGGGAGCAGAGAACGTAGCTGTACTAAATGCCCCTGGGTCTTTCTATAATTACATTTTCTTCCAGTTTCCTATTTTGCCCTTTTTCGTTAAAAATATCAACCGATGTACTTAGTGCAGCATAGCAGTAACGAGAGTCAATCTGAACTGAAGATTTACTATGTAAAAATCAGTTAAATACTCCACATCCCATCAAAATAAGCTTCATTTTTACCTATTTGGTTTAACTAATTTTAATAGTTGACGGCTGTTAGGATAAACGTGGTTTTGAGATGAGTATATTAGTTTCTATTTTAAAATATTATATAAATAAAAAAATTTATATATTTAATAATTATTAATTATTTTTTAAATAATCATAAATAAAATGGTCGTGTAATAATATTAATTAAAAAATAAGAGTAATTGGGCTTCTCACACGCAGGGGAGAGTGAAAATTTAAGTCTTGAAACGTTTTACATAAATTTAACGAGTAAAATAAAGAGCTACGTCTATTATATAACTTACAATATTCAATCCGTTCGATTTCTTAATTTAAAAAATGACAATATAAATCCAAATAAAAAAGCATAATGTAAATACAATCAATTAATAGAAAAAAATAAAGAAATTGATAGGAAAAAGTTATAAAATATAAGTACACGTTTCATGTGACTTTCAAATAAATAAAAGAATATATAATTAATATAGTTAAATCATAATTTTTTTCAAAAATATTTTAATATGCACTTACATTGCTATTAAATTGTCCATATTATTTCATTAAATTGTCCAACGGTTAAATTTTAAATTTTTTTTCTAAGGATTGCAAGGCCATTTGTAGCTCTCTTCTTCCCGTTGCTTGCTCTGATAAGTCGAAATAACATAATGAGATGCTAACATGAGTAACTCTTGTTAAATTAATAAAAATTAATACCTCTCCATCTACCTGAATAAACTACATATGATTAGCATTCTAACTATTAACAAATTATTGGTTAGGAGGGTAAAATTACTGACAATTAATATTATTAATTTTTCTTATTATTTAAACTATTAGAAGGCTAAATCTTACTAACAATTCAAATTCTATTTTTATATATAATTATTAAATACTTATTGGCCCGCCTTAATTTTTTTTTTTAAGATTTTACCTATAAAATATTAAAATATTTTTATTTTACTTCTTAAAATAATAAATTTGTTCAATTTCACCCCCTTGGCTCTTGAAACTTTTTTTAGCAGCCTAACTTTGTTATTAACTATATTAAACATTAATGTCCAACATCTCTTAAATAGATATGACAAAGCAAATAAGTTGCTTCTCAGTTTAGGCTGTGATCGACAACAGCTTTTTAAATAGTTGGAATGCTATTTTTTTATAGCGTTCAGTAACACAGCATTTGAACTAACTTTTAGAAGCAACGTTTTATGAAAATTACTCAAATAACTAAACGCTATTAAAACAGTTATCATCTACCGAAATAATTAATTTTACCGAACAAATCCTTGTTTTACACTTTTATTTTACAAAATAAATTAAAGTAATTCCTTTCAAATGGAAAAGGCGGAACAAGTGGGGCATGGAGGGTAAAATAGTAAAAGGACTGGAAAAAAGGGTGAAACCGGAATAGGAAGTCATTGTGATTCTTTCCTTGGTCAACATGCAATGAGAGATTATTCAACTTTGAAAGCCACATCAGGAGCTTTGTTGGAACTTTGTCTCTCTTTTGTCCCCTGCTTGTGGCTGTATTATCATCTTGCACTTATTGACTGGAGCCAAAATGCATTGCAAACCTCGCGTTTTAATTTTCTACCATTTCATTCAATTAACTAAAGCTGTTTTATATCTTTTAGTCCATCAATGGTTTAGTGTGTTGATTTTTGTTTATAAACATTTTATATTTTAAAATCTCTTATTAAAAAATATATATATATACGACGATGAAGAACTTGCGAGTGATTACTGATAATTGATTGACAAATATATATTTATAAAAATATGATAAATTTATTAATATCTATAGAATATTTATCGTTTTCTATTTTTTGAAAATAACTTAGTTTTTTCATAAAATATTTTAAAAAATTTTAAGTAAGTTATTTTCTGAAAATAAATTAAGTTTAGGTGATATTTGGCTGATAATAAATATGTGCAAAAAAAGTTTATGTGATTTGCACTGTAAATTTTACTTCTCAAAGGGTAAATCATCTAACTTCCCTTATATAATTACAACAATTTTATCAATTTTATAATATTATTTAAATAATATTTATTTTTATACTATAAATATTTATTATTTTTGTAATTTGGCAGCGATTTATTTTTTAAAAAATTGATTTCCATATTAAATAAATTCAACTTATATTTTCTTGTAAATTGTATTTCCTAAAAAGCAGACCATTATGAACTAAGGCTAAATGTCGATATTTATTTAACAAACATAATGCTAATAACGTCGTACTTGTTAGTTATATGCCCCAAAATTATAATTCATATTTAGTTATAATTTTTACCTACAATTATTAAGTATTAATTTATGTCTAAAATTTATTAAGATAAATTTTCGATTAAATAAATTTAATATTTTAATTATAATTTATTTATTTAAATAGTTAAATAAATAAATAAAATTAATTAAATTGAAAATCCTATTACTATATGTATTATGATTTATTTATTTAAATTATTTAAATAATAAATAGGCACACATATATTTTAGTTATACATTATTTATTTAAATAATTAATTATAATTAACTTATGATATAAGTTTTCATATATAAGATTTAAAAAACAGTGTAAGACAGTTTTAAAGTTTTTAATTGTCCTTCATGTATATATTACTTAGGACGGATACTTTACAGTTTGTAGTTTGCGTTTGGGACAATTTAGCCGTGTAGATAAAAAATTTTTTATTTGCGATAACCTGTGAATCAAAATTTCAAAAAATCTACAAAATAAAATAAATGTTTATCTCTAAACAGTTTTATTATTTTAATCATTTAAATAGATATCTGTTGAATTAATTATTTTATTATAATTATCTCTTTCCGCTCCCTCCTTTTGGTATTCAAATTCAACGATACTAAAACTGTAAGTGCTAGATTCGAAGCAAAACCACAGCGTAACCAATAAGAACGAAAGAAGAAAGAAAAAGACAAATGTTACGCTGGATGTTTTCTGTCGCAGTATGCAAAAACTTGTCATTGCATTCTGATATTTTTTAATTAATTAGTTACGCAAATAAATCAAAATTTAAGTATTTAAATCTATAGGTAATAGTATCGCAGTTTGCTCACACTATGTTCACTGATTTTTCTTCTGTAAGGTAAAAATAGGGAGTAAAATAAATAAGTGCATAAAACCCAAAAAAAGAAAACAGAAAGCAAAATATGTCCACAACGACACTCTTGGTGGAAACATTCTTTTTCCTTTTTCTTTTTGGCTTTAGATGATACAGTAACTCTTGACTTTGTTTGGCTGCAAAATGATGATTCAAATGTTGAATTGGTTTTCAAAACAAAATATTTTAAATGTTCTTGAAAATATTAAAAATATAAATTATTTGGATTCGATTTAATTCAATGGATTTGAGCTCCAACTGAAACGGTACGCTTGATTTTACTTTTTACTGCTAAAAACAATCTAATGTGAAAACCAATTTCAAAAATTGATGTGTACACCATAGTAGCACCATCAAAATCATAGCATGACCTAGTTCATATTGAATCCAAGTTGGACATAATATTGTACGATGGACCAACCAATACGACAATACACACACTCTGTCTTCTTGTTTGCGGTCTGACAAAACTCCTCAGGTCATTAAAGCAGCCCAAACAAAAGTAAAAGGAAGCATAATATTAAATGCACAAGAAAGAACCTGCGATTGGCTTCCATCTTTTAAATGGTTTTTAGAGAAAAGGGCATGGCCATTGAAAAGTTTTCCAAAAAGAGGACACATCTTAGTCATAGTCTAGTTGGAAATCCATGAAATAAGCTACAAACAAAACTCACATGGCACACGTAAAATGGTCCTAGCTCGTTAGTATTACATTTACACCTCACTTTTGAACCCAAAGAATTGCATGGGAGAAGTTTCTTGTTCTCTTTTAATGTGTTTGTTTAGCCTCGTTAGTCCAAATTTAAAGTACATCCACACCCCACAAAAGTAAAATCCCTGTCTTTGGCTCCAAGTCATGGCTGGCCTATAAAAACACCATATGGGTTTCTTTTTTTTATTTTATGGGTTCATTGCAAATCCAGAATTCTTCTGCTATGGCTACCAAGATTCTGAACACATCTAGTCAAGGTTTTGAGATGGATTGCAAAGAGATTCATGATTCTTGGGGAAGGTTAAACCAGTTGGTTAGATCATTGGCTAGTCGGTCCAAGCTTGAAAGACAACAAATTACGGAGACTTACAAGGCAATGTATGGAGAGGATATAACAAGTTTTCTTCAAAGAAATGAGGGTAAAATTGTTGGATCTAAAGTTTGTGCTGCTTTGTCTATGTGGATGATAGACCCACATGAACGTGATGCTGTTGTGGCAAAGGAAGCTCTTGAACAAGGGGACACCAATTTCAAGGCTCTTGTTGAAATTTTTGTGGGTAGAAAATCAAGTCATATTATGCTCATCAAACAAGCCTATCAAACAAGATTTAGAAGGCAATTGAACCAAGACATTATCAATCTTGAGCCACCCCATCCCTACCAAAAGGTAAAATCTTGAATTCAAGAATTTGTTTTAGCATTTTTTTGTGCTTGGCATTTACTATTTTAGGAAGGAAAAAACAATGATGGGTTGGTATTTTCAGATTCTTTTAGCATTAGCTGCATCACATGAAGCTCACCAAGCAGATGTTAGCCAGCATATTGCAAAATGCGATGCTAAGAGGCTACATGAAGCAGGGGAAGGAGGTTCAGCAGCCAGTGAAGAAGCTGTTGTGCTTGAGATTCTAAGTAAAAGAAGCATTCCACAGATGAAACTGACATTTTTTAGCTATAAACACATCTATGGATATGAATACACAAAGGTATAATGTGACAGAGATATCTCTGATTTCTTTTATCTCTAATTGTCTATAATTGCACTAATTTAGATAATTCTACTTCTTCTGGGTATAACTCAAATTAGCGATTTCTTTGTTTTAATATCTATTCTGTAGTCACTCAAGAAGGGGAACTCCAGAGAATTTAAAGATGCACTTAAAACTGTCGTAAAATGCATGTGCAATCCACCTAAATATTATGCAAAGGTAATAACCCATCTTCAATTACTGGTACTATTTGGGTTTACTGAGCTAATGTATATCAAGTCATTAAAGATTTAAACAAGTTTGTTCAAGAACTGGTTGCAGGCATTGTACACAAGCATTAAAGGGACAACAACAGATAAAGGTGCCTTGGCAAGGGTGATAATGAGCAGAACAGAGATAGACATGGGTGATATTCAAGGGCTTTTGAAGGAGAAATATGGGATGGACCTAAAAGATGGAATATGTGGAAGCATTCCATCTGGGGATTACAGAGACTTCCTTGTTGCTTTAACTATAAAGTCAACTGTCACTACTGCTAGCCATTCCCATTAGTTGAAATGATGATTCTGTAGCGGCAGAGTTTTTTTCGTTTTTTTAGGAAAGTGAAGTGGATTTATATCTACATATATATATAAAATAGGATTCTCAGTTTTAGCTTTCATTGATGTACATTTTATATCTAAAAAACCAGCACCAGAAACGTGAGTGCGATCTCTATACGGTACAACCTTTCATAATCATGAACTGGTTGTCCACAGCCCACTGAAAAGATTTTAAATTTAAAATTTTATCAACTTCTGGGTTAATTTTAAATCCTATTGCAGTTACTAAATCAATCTATATGCTACTCTTTTTATTTTCATTCATTACCAGGAAGGCTTATCGAAATTTTGTTAATCAAAGTGGTAAAAAATTATATGTTCAAGAGAATTTAAATTGCTCTCACTCCTCATAAGAGAAGAAAGACAAATCAGAATACACGATTAATTTTATATATTACTTTAGCAAGCCATAATATAACAGAATTAGGTTCCATCACGCCCCACTAAACATAATTCAAAGGTTTCTTCATGGCATATTACTGCAATTCATAATTTAATTTGGTGGTGTAAATTGACAAACCAGCGAACCAATTACTTGTACTTTAACATGTCACCATCCAACTTTTGCATAGAACAATTGCAGATGCAGGACAGTTAGAACAATTTATATGGTCTTTTCCTTTTGCTATCTGACTATGAAAGCAAATGAATCAAAACAAAATATGGAATAATGTATGCATAAGCTAGTATTTTACCTTTAGAATTCCTTCCAAGAGTTAATTCAATTGGTACAACAAAAGATCATATATGAACTAAAAGTAGAAAATAACATTATGTAGAAATTATAATTTTTAAAAAGAATCACAATTCAATTATTAATGTAATTTCTATAATTAGTTGTGCATAATTGCTATTATTGAATTTAAATCTATTGTCAAGTCGTAAATGCATTTACCATTAGGTTATGTCTTGGTATGCAGACTGATTTTCTTATTTATTACTATTTGATTACCATTGAATTGATATGATTTATGAGTGTTTTCATATACCAGACCTATTATTGAAAGAAAAATTTTCCTTGCTGTTTACGGATAAATATATAAAAATAAAAACTTCGGAAGAAAAGTTTCCTTCCCTTGTTGGACGATCTAGAAAACTTTTCTTGTAGAAAATCGACAGGAAAAGGTTCTCCTGTGACTTGGAACAATAGAAAACATTTTCAGGCAATACGAAAAACCAACAAACTCGAATTCTTAAATATTCAAAAAGGAATTATTCCTCTCCAATTGCAAGAGGTAGTCCAAAAGTAAACTCTCGCTAATTAGCCTACACCTTCTTGTAGCTATTACATGAATATAAAAGAGGTACAAGGAAAAATATAAACAGTCCTCCATTGATATTCTTCTTCAATCCAAAACTTTAAGAAACCAAACCAGTTTAGCATCAATGGCTGGAGCTAATATAACTTCCTATGAGGATTTCGAACCGTACTGCAAGTGGCAAAGAGCTCCGGGATGCGACACTCTCGAGGTTCATCTTCATGGTATATGTATCACATTCTCTATCATTTTGACTTTCTGGTTTTCATTTTCTTTTTCGTAACAGAAAACAATACTAATCTTTTCCATTTCCTTGCATATATATGATTTATGCAGGTTTCAAGAAGAACCAACTCAAGATTAATCTCAGCAATCTTGGAGTGATGACAATAGCTGGAGAACGTCTCTTAGATGACAGCAAACGGACTCGTTTTTGCAAAGAAATAAAGCTTTCAAAAGACCATAAAACTAATGAAATTCGTGCAAAATTGACCGGTGGCATTCTTTACATTGTTATGCCCAAGAAAGCACCATTATCAACCTTATTAGCGCCGGAAAATCAAGAAATTGAAAGAATGAAAACAAAGGCCACGTCAAATAAAGAAATGGGTAATACTGCTACTATGATCAGTACTGAGAATAACGCTGCATTACTTAACCTTAGTAAGCTATCGAGCTATGGATTTCCATTGCAAGATTGGGTTTTGAAGCTTCGAACTACGAATTTTGCTATAGCATTTGCTGCGGCGATAGTTGTTATTGCATTTGCAATGTACAAGTATCATGAGCCCCAGAATTGTTGAAAACTAGCTATCCCAGGATTCGTCACTGTAAAATCATTTTTTCTTTTGAGTCGTCCGTAATGTATCATATAATCTTTTCTGCTCTCTGTATATGAACCTTTGAATGTTTAATTTCCATAAACAGAACATGAAATAAATCAAGTTACTTTATTATGTTTGGAATAGATATACTAGTTTTAATGAATTTCCCGACGGATTTTATTAAGGAAAAATTTTACCTATACTGGATTTATAACTCTATTTATGGACGAAACCAACGTGAATAAAGATTCTTATTGAAATGAAATATTTTTTACCATACGCTGAAACAAAAAATGAAAGAGTCGGAACGCTTTTTAAAGAATTTTTGCTGTCATTGGTTTGATCCATAGCTAGTGACCATGCATTCGGTCTAAATAAGTAATTTTCTTTTATTAATTATTAATAGAATTTACCGTAAACAGTCGTGAATCTTTTTTTTTTTTCTATAATCAAAATATGTAATTCCCTCGAGCCGAATATAAATATTTGCAGCATGAAAGTATATGGTCGTCACGAAAGGATCAGCAACAGTTGTCTCATTAATAACTATGTGGTTATACTTATCAGACTCCATTATAGTTTCCATTGACTTCAATTTAAAAAAGGTAAAATCATTTTTAATTAATTATATACTTCTAGAATTTAAAAATTCTTTCTCCAAAAAGTATAAAAATAGAAATATAGGTTTTATCTAATATCATTTGAGTTCGAGCTTTGTGCATGAAAAATGGTAAAACTATATTTCTAGCTTAAGAAAGAATCCATAAAAAGATTAATCAAGCTACTACTAACTTTCCTTAAGAAACTGAAAGACAGAAGGATTCTTTCCTAAGATGAAACCCAAAAGCAACCTCTTAAAAATACCATGTTGAATTCCACACATGTGCATGTCTAGATATATTCACAAATGATTGCCCTAGCAGGCACAACCTTCTCCTTCAACAAGATTTAAGATCCATAGAAATAGAAAATCAAAAGAAATCTCTAATGGAGACCAGAGCTAAACCAACCATCAACTATGAAGATTTTGAGCCTCTATGCAAATGGAAAAGAGACGAAGAAAGAGACTTGCTTGAGGTCTATCTCCAAGGTATATAGTTTTCATTTTTCCCTATACTAAAAAATTTATCAAATTAAACCCTATCTTTTATTTTTTTTTATGACTTATTTTTTTAATATATAGATTTTAAAAAGGAAGACATCGAAGTACGAATAGATCGTAATCGTATTTTGACCATAGAAGGAGAATGTCCTTTGAATGACAATATCCATCGCCGTTTCAGGAAAGAAATAAAAGTTTTAAAGCAATGCAAAATAAATGAAATTCATGCAAAATTCAGCCGCAAAGAAATTCTCTACGTTACATTTCCTAAAAAACCCCTTTCAACCTCCAGAAGCACTGAAAATGGCAGCATCAGCACAAGTTTGCCATCAAATTATCTACTAGGTGGCACAGAAACCTCAGGTTTCAAACTGAATAAGTTGGTTGTGCAAGTTGGAATGGTAGTAGTAAGTGCTGTGGCTTTTGGTGTGTTTGGATACAAATATTTTAGTCATTTAAGATAATTGTTTGTGTTTTATTCATCATTTAGACCCTTTTCCTAAACCGCAATGAAATGTAAAATATAATTCTGTATTTTTTTTAATAATAAATATTTATATTTTAAAATTTATCTTTTCAAGCGTTTAGCTTTTTTTCGAATAACTTTTCATAAAATATTAAAATTAAGTTAATTTTTCATAAAATCTTATTATAAATCCAAACGATGTATTATTGAATAATTTTTTTAAATAGTGTAAAAATGTTAAAATTATCTATTTTAAAAACTGTTGTCGAACACAACTTTTATTATAATTCATTAAATAAAATATAAATTGCTTTTGAGATATTTGGATTTCCACAGCATAAATGACAACTATTTTTTTCAAATTTATAAATTATGCATTTATTTCTTAACTAATTTTAGAGTTCCAGTTATTTCTTTTTTGAAGGGTAGACTTCAAGTTGTATCATGATTTTTCTTTTATAATTTAGGATTTAATTAATATTATTGTTGGAATTATATTTAATTTGTAAGATTAAAGATTCAAATTCAAAATCTATCAATTAAAAAAAAGGATTTCAATTCAATTTTAAAATTGAAATTAACTTTGTGGTTTAATTAAAATGATTATTTTTTTGAGAAATAATTAAGATAAATATTTTTATTTGTAGGTTACTTAAACATAATTATTATTATCCCAAGGAAGGAACAAAAAAAGTAATTTTCCTCATTCTTTTACAAAGACAAACATGTTTTATATAAATGCACAGAAACAACAGTGAATTCTCTCTGATCAAGGAAACGGTAATCTACTGTAGGCTATAGCTCTACTCCCTTTCCTTCTGCTGTTAAAAAAAAAAAAAAAAGAGAAACCTCTGAAAATAAGAAAAAAGAAGATAAAAAAACATCAAAAAATGGCTCCGAAGAAGCAACCTTCAGGCCCCCGCCCGAAACGCGCCGTGAGAGCCACCGCTAAGCGTTCTGTTCCTGACCCTAGCCCTTGCCCTAGCCCTAATCCTTCTTCTAGTTCCTTGACCGCTGTTAAATTTGCACACAATGGTGAAACCAAAACAACAGCAGAATCAGCTCCTCAAGGTACCGTTTTGCCGATTTGTTCTCCTCCGATCGCAACAGAAACATCTTCCGCTAGACCTTCGATTATAATTAATGCAGAAACCGGGTCCGTAAGCGCAGTGGAAGGGACGCTGCAAAATTCTGCAATGGAACCAAAAAATGAAACCATTAGCGCGGGAAACGAAACCCTAGCTCAGGAGAATGGGAATCCGGAAGTCACGCCTGGAATTGGCACCGGAATGTCGGGGAATGAATCGATTTCTGTAAGCGGGAGTGCTAATGAGACGGAGAAGCCAAAGAAGAAAAAGAAGAAGGTGGTGGTCAAGGTTGTGAAGAAAATAGTGAAGAAGAGAGTGCCCAAATCAATGCTTAAGGGCCTGGTCGCTCGTTCAAATAAAGAATTGACAACAGAGGAGGTTTTTGATGATAATGGCGGAAAAATTAGCTGCGGTGGTAGTGTTTCTCCTACATTGCAAGAAGTTGCGATGGTCAAATTGAGTGAAGGATCATCAGAGGATAAAAGATTGGAGAAGCAACCGGAGATTTTGAATGTTGAACCTACCATGCCTGAGCATGAAGTTGGAAAGGTTGATTCTTCAATTTCTGTCCCGGTTGAAAATTGTGATGCTGCCGTGACACTGTCAGTGGAAGAAGCTGAAAACTCAAATCAGCCTGCTGATGCTTCTATGGAAGTTCACACGTTGAAAACAACGGATGAGGAAGGAAAAGAAGTTTCTGCGAGTGAAATTCTAGTGGATGGTGAAAAGAATGATGGTGCAGTTGAATCTGATTCTGCTATTGCAATGCCTATGGAAGTGGTGAATGTGGATGTAGCTGGGGATATAGATAGCGAGTTTTCTGTTGAAGTTGAAAAGTTGAAGACAATTGATGAAGAAAGAGAAGAAGTTTCTGTAGGTGAAATTCCAGTAAATGGTGAAAAGAATGATTTTGTAGTTGAGAAATCTGATTCTGCTACTGCAATGGAAGCGGTGAATCTTGATGTAGCTGGGGACAGGAATAGTGAGTTTGCTGACTTGAGCAGTGGATATGGGGAGGTTGAGAAGGACGACGTGGAGAAAGGTAATGGCAGGATAGTTTTGAGTGGTGAATTGGAAGCACTGGAGAGGAGGAGGAGGAGGAAGACGGAGATTTTTATTGGTGGATTGAACACTGTTGCTAAAGAGGAGGACGTAAGGAAAGTTTTTGAGGAAGTGGGTGATGTTGTCGAGGTAAGGTTGGTGATTAATAGCAAGACAGGGAAGAATAAGGGCTTTGCATTTGTGCGGTTTGCTTCAGCAGCTGATGCAAAGAAGGCATTGGACAAATACTTAATTGTTGAGGTGAATACTTCTATGGATTTAATTTTAATTTTGCCCATTTTTTTGAATGAAATATTGTATCTTTATATCATGGTAGTATAGAGAAAGTAAACTTTAACTAAGACAGGTGGCTAACTGGTCGAAGTTTGGAAGATAAATGAATTTCTTGCATATTTGTCAACTCGAATCAATGGTCTGAATCCTAATTTTCTGAATCAACAATCGAATAGAAAATCAATATAACTTTTCAAAATCAATTAAGCATAACACAAACATTTACACACATATTTCCTATCAATTTTATCGAAAGATGCTAAAAGTTGCAAATCATGTATTTATGTAAATTTCAATTTGAAATCATGTACTATAACACAAAAGGAAAGATAAAACAACAACTATAACACAAAAGGAAAGATAACCTAACGATATTTGTTGTTTTCAAGTTCAAAATATTGAACTATTTAGTTAAAATTTCAGTTGGTTTCCGAATCATTTGAATCTACCAATTCGTTGCGATTCTGACTATTCACCTTTGATTCCATCATACACAATATTTGTATCATTGGGCGTGAGAATCAATTCGAATTGCACAAATGTAAATACGATTCTAATAACATTGATTTCTTGTTGGCATGTGCTTGTCTTTAAAATCTAGGCAGTTTAGAGTAACATCAAACTATATAATTTCAGAATATATTATATCCTGAGCTCTTGTTATAGCACCTCACTCCGCTATGGTAGTTTTGCTTCCTTTTCAACTGACAATGCTTGTCAAGACTCCGAGTAGATAGGATTTTCAATACATTGAGTTGGTGCATACAATGATAGAAAGGTGATATCATTAAGACTACTTATAAATAAGATCAAGTCCACTGCTTTTATTAATTTCAGCTATTTGAACTGTTATGTTCTTTATCATTAATTGCATGCCTCATTTAGTGACGGAATACCCTTTTTGAAATGGAAATAAAATTTTGAAGTGATTTATTTCCTTATTGACTACAATATCCGTACAATACAACGTTCCTGATAACAAAACCATAGCATGACATTATTGGACGGACTTGTTTCGTTTTTTATGTTTTTCTGTCCCGATACTCCTAATTGTGATCGCAAGTTTATCATAAATTTGCCTCATGTTTTAAATTGAAAATTTCCCCATCGTCGTTTTCATCTGCTGCATGATCTTGCGATACTTTTACCTATTCATATTAGTTTGATCATCATTCTATTTATGACTTAACATCTCTCTTTCTCCGCCCTTCTCATTTCACTTTATAGATTTGTGGAAAGCAGTGTACTACAGCACCAGTTGAGGGCAATGATACACTTTTCCTTGGTAACATTGACAAGAAGTGGAAAAATGAAGATGTAAGGGCTTTTGCATATATGATTTCTTCACTGAATGTTTGAATTATCAAATTCAAAGTTATATATCATGTCCGGCAGGTTATCAAACTTTTGCAAGAGATAGGAATTGAGAAAATAGATAAAGTCACAGTGATGATTGACCCTTCTAATGTGGAACGCAATCGTGGGTTTGCATTTTTAGAACTTGAAACTTATAAAGACGCTCAAATTGCTCTCAAGAAACTCCAAAAAAAGGACCTGCTAAAGCTTCAAAATATAAAAGTTGCTTGGGCTGAACCGTTAAGTGAGCCAGATGAAGAAGAACTTCTCAAGGTCTGTCCACTAAGACTTCTTATCTTTTAGAGTTCCTGTTGCAATTATTTCTTCGCTTAACTATGCTTTATGCAGGTGAAGTCAGTTTATGCAGAGTATTTACCTTCCTCATGGGATGAAGAGAAAGTGGGAAGTTACTTTACGAAGTATGGAGAAATTGAAAATGTTGTTCTTTCCCGCAATCTACATTCTTCAAGGAGAAAGGACTTTGCCTTCATTAATTTTAAGACCCGTGAAGCAGCTCTTGCATGCATTGAATCATTCAAGGATGAAATGCTGGGGGATGAGGGATCTCAGGTTTTTTTCTTTTTTCTCTCAAAGAAACTGAAGTTACTTATTATGATATGTATTATTTTATAACTAAACGATGTATATGCTATGATTTTTAGGTAAATGTGAAGGTATCCCTTGCAAAACCTATGCCTAAGGGCAAGCCTCATAAGAAAGTCCAGAAGTCTACTAATAAAGAAATTTCCAAACAGAAGCAAGTGAACCGTCGTGAGTGTTTATTTTCTCCAAGTGGCAAATTTAATTCATGTACGGATAGTAGTTGATGGAATATACATTTCAATTGAGGGATTGAATAAAATAAAAGCAAAAAAAAAAAATGTAGTTTTGATTAATTTCTTATGGCATGTAGGTTCGCGTTAAGACTGTTGCCCTTATTAAATTGTGCACCGGAGAAGTAGTTTTCTGCATGTTAACCTTAGGATAGTTGATGGTACGAAGATAAACATTTTTAAGTATGGAACTCCTTGTTGGACAAGTTTACTAAGTTGGGAATCCATAAATTTCTAGAAATACAAGGAAAACTTAAATTAGTAAAAAACAAATAAAATAAATGAAAAAAAAATGCAAATGCTGTGTTATCTTTCCGATAGGCCTGAAATGAGAAAAGGAAAAAAAAAAGGAGATCCTACATTAAATATTTGTATAGAATAGAATAGCATATAGAAGAGCTCATAGATAAATTGAGAGTGGAGAAAGCCATCTTTTAGCAATCACATCATATTTCATAACCTAGCTGTTTAAGCTTGGGGATTACAAAATTCCTAAAATGGTCCTTTTTTTTTCTTTTCATGGTGAGAAACATAAGTGCGGTAGGATGATGAAGTAACAGTTCCTTTTCTTTCAGGTCCCGAAAAGCCAATTGAACCCAAAATCACAGGAACTCCTATAATACAAATTAACAATCAGAGAACGGGTGATACAAGATCCCCTGGAACTGCTGATCTTGAGAAACTCTTAGCAGAGAGAGCTCTACGGAAGCAAATGCAATCAAGATTGGGTACAGGTATTTTGTTGTTATCTATCTTGTTTTATTCTAGATTTGGTTACTTCTTGTTTTTGATTTTTGAATCAGAACAGAACTTTTAGGTGTACATACCAATGAAATGTGATACTTTTGATTTATGCTCAAGAATTCTTGATGGACTTTTCTGCCTATAATTACCATATACGCTTCTTGCTTTAACTGCAGTTTCTTCTTGCGTTGAATATAGTGCGACTTTTGTCAATATAGGCTAGTCAATTATCACTATGAACTGGTATTAGCGGGATCCTTGTCAATGTTGCCATTGTTAATCAACTAGTCATTAATGAAATTTAAGAAATCCTTCACAAGGAGATGCTTGACCTGGCATAGCAATGTGGCTATACACCCAGCTTTCATTAGCTACTGTTTTCCCTAAATTGGGGGCAACTGGTCCCATACGGAATCTTATAATCAGCTAAATAACATTCCATAATTGGGAGCAGAAAAAAAACGTGATAAATTAATATGCTGCAAGCAAATATCTGCTGGTGACAGAGATCAATACAGCATTGTGTTAACCGTCTTAATATCATTCCAAAGTTGGCAGCAAAATGTTGACAATATTAATCAACATTCTTGAGCTGTGCTACATGTTTACAAGATCAAACATTCCTTAATATCAATTTGGGAAAAGTTTAAACCAGTCCTGATGTGTGCTACATGCTGGATTTCTGTCATTTGCAATTTTATTCTGATTCAAAGTGAGGCTTACCATGAGAATTAAACAAAATTTGTGGAGCTAGGATTTTATGGGGATATTACAAATGCAATAGGGGTTGCTTGGGGCATAGGCTGTCTTGCATATAGATTCGTATTTGCCTTGTCTTAATCATCAAATATCCTAATATCATTCCCCCATTGTCCATGGATAATTCCCACGTTATCCATGGATAGTTGCTCTCGGGGAAGATAATAGCAGGTCTCTTTTATTCCAGCTTTACAAATTACAGTCCCTTATCTTTCTGCAGTCTTTTAGCTATTCCATTAAAAGCAGAAAAAATGGAATTCTTATGGAATACTTGATTTATCCACTTGTTCTCTCTCTCTCTCTCTCTCTCTCTCTCTCTCTCTCTCTGATGGATAGGCATGGCCAATCTGGATTATTCGCAATCATCACCTGGACAGAAACGCACTTTTTCTGCTTTGGTAAGTCCTAACTGATTGCTGGACGAACCTTTCTAATCTGTATCTTTTATTGTCAGCTGCCCTCAAATTATCTTAATATATGCAGGGAGATAATTTAAACTATCCAGAACTAAGAGGGTACACGCGTGTTCGTATGGAAAATTCATTTCCGGCTGGACGCCCAAGGTAAATCTGGTTTAGATTCCTTCTAATTTCTTTCATTTACTTATATGTACTTCCCCAACCCCTACACACCAAGGTTGCTTGATTGTAGTATGACCTTTTAATGAATAACCTTTTTTTTTTTTTGTCGCCTTAGCTATGATGAAGTTTCTCCAAGCTTTGGTATGGCTCCTCCCTCTTATTATCAGCAACGAGGTGCTGATTATTCAATAGGTGAACTCCTATGTGGCATTAATGTTGCTTTTTGACAATATTTTTTATTTATTTTATTTTCACATTGTTTTCCATTTCTTTCTTGTCAGGTCACAGATATTCAGATTATGCAAATACTTTTCAGGTATTGATCAATTTGTTTAGAAATTTTCATCGCTGTAGTAATCCAACCAAAAACCTTTTTTTTTTGCCTTTGTATATTCCTTTTGATGGTGTTGATGGTAGAAGATTGTTCTAGAGAAGATCTGAGCTTTTGACTCAACTAATGTCAGATATGAAATTGGGGAATCTAACAAGCCACTCTGATTACACTTCAAATAAATTTTTCTATGAATACAGAGAATTGCTGTTATCTTATTTGGAGTGGGGATTGTCGGTAGTTTTACAATTCTGTCACACCAACTGTATACTTCCATTTGCAAATGAGAGAATGCGACGTTAATATTATTGACTGCATTGCATTGAAGAAAATTGCTTTTTTCTGTATAATTTGAGTCATTGGCATGGGCGTCTCCGCCTCTCCCTTTGTTGATTTAGACTTTCATTTTGTCTATCATTGTCATTATTTTAAACACTCCTTATGGCTGCCACTTAGTAACCCAATAACCTATTCTAGACCAGATAAAAAAATCATAGGTTGTTGTACCTTGCAAAACAAAATAATGCCTGAATTAGAGGAAGTGTGCCTCCTCTAATATGGATAGGGGAAATTCAAGTCATCAAAGATATCCCTACCTGTAAATCTCATATACACTTAAAGGGTGTTCCTTTTGGATACATCAGAACCCCAACATTGATTCATCAATTCCAATTTTGGAGGTGGTAGGCGGGCTTGTGGAGTCAGAATGAAGTTTTTCAGGTAGCATGTGTGAAAGAATGGTTCCAGCTGCCCTTATCTATGTCAGATGGGGGGCTGTAATGAGAGAGATTCCTTTGGCTTTAGAGTCAGGTTCCTCCAATGCAGGGGGTAGTTCCAAATGATCTCCATAGAAAGAGAGATGGGCCAATCCAACCCCCATCTTTGGTTTGCCGATACAGAATCTAATATCTGACTCCCAGATAAGAAGAGTCTCGGATGCTTCATTTGCATTTTGTAAATAAAGAAAATAATTCATTATCATAATTTAACACAATACCAGCATATAGGAAGTACACAAGAAAGCAATTTGAAAAGAAATAAAAAGGAAAGGTCAATATTCAAGCCAACTACTGGGGCTTCAAATATGTGAAACACTTGAGGAAAAATAGAAAGCAAGGAAAAGAGTTGTCAGCACCCTTCACTGAAGTCTTAGTCCTAATCGGTTGGCCAACATATTTTACATGAATGGTGTCGAATATTTATTGTGCAGCTTTTGAAGTTCATTTTGAAAGATTTGTGGTCCTTCTTGAAGATTTTGTTATTTATTGTCTGCTATTATATGAATCTCAGTTTGGTAAGATTTAAGGTCCTTCATGAAAATTTTGTTATTTATTGTCTGCTTTTGTATGAATCTCAGTTTGGTAAGACAGGGCTGAAGGCACTTGTGATCATCTTGCAAATGAATGATGATTGCACTGATATCAGAGTCATTTTTGTATGTCCAAGTTCAAATTCATTATGTTTGCTGATGATATGTTTGTAGCATAAAGATTGCTTCAGGTCTTTGAGGATAAATCATTGAATACTGTTTGGCATGCTTTGCTTCTATGTTCCTTTTGTCCATCTACAGCCTTTTAGTATCAATAGATATGATTTTCTAGGGAAGTACTAAGTATGTCCTTGACATGCATTTTGTGTAATATGAAAACATCACTGTTTATAGTAATATATGAATTTCATTGCAGAGGGAAGATGCTCCTTACCGAGGAAATATTGGTAGAGACTACTACAGATGTAAGCACAGATTTTGCCCCATTACCTGAACCTATCTTCATCATTTCTAGTAAATTTTTGGAAATATCCTAGAAGAAAATTTATTGGCTGTAAATCTAAAGTCTTTATCTCAATTAATTGGTTTCATAGTTTCTATCCTGAAATTTATTTTTATCAGTTTCCGTATTGTCTCGTTTCAATCAATGTCTAGCATGAGAATGGTTAAGGATCTGTTTAGATCGGCAGTTGTTGGTAGTTTGATCGTTAATAGACAGTGGTTGGAAGTGCAAACGCCAACTAGAAAATCAATTTGTATTGTTTTGGTTAAAAGTTTGAAACTCAACTCTGGACACCATGTTCTTGGCCTATAAATACTGTGGTGATAATTATCAGGATGTATTTATTCCTTGAACTGGATTTGGGTGTGAACTATTTTCAAATTATAATTATCTAGTTCTGCTGATAGTTTCTTCATTTTGTACAGATCGATGAGTTCATCTGATGTTGGAAAAGGCGGAACTCACAGGTTCATTTTGTACTTGCGGCATCCTCTAAGTTAACCTGTAGCATTTGTTGTTGCAATTATTAATAATGTAATATATGAGAAATCTTGTATAGGTTAACCTAATTCTTTTAATAGCAGTTATACTTTTAATTATTTCATACCTCCTTTTCTAGCAGGGAGGATGAAAACAGATATTTTGATTATATGGCTTTGACTTTGGTTTTGTTTTTGAATAGTCATTGGGGGCCATTTGGTTCAGAAGTTCATATTAAACGGTGGACCGGTCAATTGATAAATATTATATTTTCGTAAAATTTTAGTAGCATTTACTGTTAAAATATAAAAAGATCGTTAAGGCACAACTATTTTTATATATTATGATGTATGACTGAATTGAATTTCATTTTCCCGTTTTAAAAGCAAACCAAATTCGCCTTGCATGATTTTTAGTTTTGACATTCTTGAAAAATTATGATGTTTTCATTTTTTCTTTTTCTTATAACTAATACAAGTAATTCATTGTCTATAAATAAAAAATTTTCTCATTTAGCAGTAGCATAGCCTAATATTAATTGTCAATAAATTTCATTCCAACATAATGCCAATACAAAAAAAAAAAAAAAAAAAAAACACTTGTTATCAAAACCAAAACCTTAATTTTGAGAGGCAAACTCAATTCCTATGATGGTTCTTAGGTCATACTACAATAACTGCAATAGCACCACAGCTGCAATCAAATTCTGAAACTAAGATGACACAAATGTGTAGGAACCATTGGATTCTGGAGCTGGACCACCAGATTCGACAATGATGACTAACTTCTGGCCTTGCTTGCAGTGATCAGTAGCACGACATTGAAGCTGATTGAAATTACCCAAGAATACCCTTGTGTTCCCAAATAACACAGTTTCCGTTCTTTCTTTATAAACTAGTCCTAATAGCACAATCGCTGTTTAAAAATCAAATTTTTATTTTCACTCACTCACTTAGCAAAAGTATAACCAAATATTAATTGTCAACAGATTTCATTTCAAGAGAACGCCAATATAAAAAAGGAAAAAAAAAAATGTAATACAAGGAATGGCAGCTTATTAAATGCAAGTGCTGCATCACAACGCCACAAGAATAATAACAATAACTGTTACCAACACCAAAATCTATTTTTGAGAAGAAAAATCGATATGTCTACGATGATTCTCGGGATCACACTGTAACAATTGCCATTGCGACCACAGCTGCAATCAAAATCTGAAACCAACGTGAGACAAATGTGTTGGAATCATTGGACGCTGGCGTTGGTGCTGGGGCTGATATAGGACCATTAGAGTCGACATTAATGACTAGCTTCTGGCCTTGAGCACAGTGACCCGTAGCACCGCATATGTACCATTTCTTGCCTGGTTTGCTAAGAGGAATTGTGTCATTGCCAGTGTTCAAAAGATCATTGGATGGTATGCAATTCTTGAACTGATCTCCATTCACTTTATACACATTGTGTGGTGACTGATACTGGAACACTGCAATATTTTGTTGCATCAAACATCATATCACTTTCTTTCCTTGTAACTTTCATATAAAATTATAATATGTTAAAGAAAACTAAATTTGATTAACATGCATGCATGTACTTATAAATTTGAAAATGAGGTGTTCTTGAAATGATTTGAAAACTAAACTCATGCTTTTGAATGAAAATAATTAAATAAAGAAGGTTGACTGTAATATACCTAAGCTGTCACCAACATAAAACATTTTGTCCTTAGCCCATTCAGTGTAGTTAACGCCAACTTTCCAGCCTTCATCACCGCCAACTACGTAATCAGTTGCCATGGCCACTGTGGGAAGAATAATTGCAACAATGGCAAAGCCCACAAACCGATAACTTCTAGAAGC